>PVJX010051389.1:0-10327 GCA_004027295.1 Dolichotis patagonum | reverse complement strand
TAGGTTGCCCAGGCAACCTAGTGATTTAGTAAGAACTTGTCTCGCAGATAAAGAATGAAAAGGACTGAAGCTATAGCTGAGTGTGAAGGCCCTGGGTTCAATTCCAAGTGCTGGAAGAAAAAAAATAAAGACCTGGGATTGGTAGCACATGGCTGTAATCCCAGCACTCGGGAGACTGAGGCAGGGGGGATTGCTTTGACCTCCAGGCCAGTCTAGGCTACATAATGAGTTCAAGGCCAGCCTGAGCTACATAGTGACACCCTGTTCCAATAAATAAATAAGTGAATGAATAAAAGATTTCCTAAGAAACAAAGTGACAAGTGACAGTGTATGACTTTGGAGACTAGGTCATAAAAGCTTCTGTGGCTTTTATGTGCTATCATGTTGTGAGGACTCTCAAGTAGCCCACAGAGGGGCCCGGGTGTCAGGGATCTGTGAGAATGCTGTCCCGACCCAGCTCCCACGGGAGGCTTCAAGACGACAGCGGCATCACCACCGCTTGAGAGGTCCTGGGCCACAGCCACTCCACTAAACCACTCCCCAGTTCCCAGCTCACTGAAACGGTAAGATGAGAAATACTTTGTGCTGAAAGTTTTGAGTTAGTTGTTACACAGCAGTGTGTAACTCACGAAGGTACCGTGGCCACACCGGAAACTAAGCTGCCTCCTTTTGTTCTATCCAAGTGAACAGGCCACTAGGATGGCTAGGACTCTCTTGAGTGCCCTGGTCAAAGGAAGAAGCTTAGAGAAACCCAGCCATGCCTTGGGCAGCACTGCAGAACCCCTTCCCCGGGATCTCCCGAGTCCTGCCCATGGCACCCAGAGCACTTGGGGTGAGAGGTACAGATTTAGGGCAACCAGGTATGGTTGAAAGAACATGAGACTGGCCGACAGGCTCAAATGCCGGTTCCCCCTCACTGGCTGCGGCCTGGGCTGTGTTCCTTACTTTCTTTGCATCTGTTTCCCACATAGGGCTATTGTGAGAACTCAAGGGGTCATTCAGTGTCCTCTTTGGTGGGCCGTGTGGGGAGATGGAAATAGCTTTGGTGGCATGACCAAGGGGCCTAGATTTTAATGAGAAGTCTATCTGGGTGACCTTGTTCCCGGATATGTTCTCGGATTTTTCAGGGTTTGAGTTTTGCCATCTGGAAGTGGGTCCAGTGATCCCACTCTTGGCTGCTGTGATGACCATGTCCATGTCCTATACTATGCTGGGCACAGAGAAAGTCCCCTATGCACAGCTCCTACAGGCTGAACTCCTCAGAGATCATGAGCTCCTGCCAGATGCAAGGGTACCAAGCCCCCTACCGGTAAAAGGGTTGCCCTGGCACCTGTCAAATGCCTGGTCTGTTACCAGCATTCAGGGACTAGGAGCCATCTAGTTCCTGCGCTCCACAGAAGGCTCGAGCGGCTTGGAAGAGTGTGGCGCCCTTGCCCAGCTCCTCTTCCTGGTTCAGTTGCTGCATCCCAGGCAGCCGAGATCCCAGCACCATCTCTTTCTATCCACCAGGGATGGGTCCGGAAGCCCTGGGGTCTACTCCACAGGGGGGCCCCAGGTACACGGCGCTCACTGCCAACCTCAGCGATGTGCCCGTGGGGCCTCACCTTCCCCTGTGGCACATCAGTGAAGCCCAGGTGCTTGTAGGACCTGAGGGAGTTCTTCATGGTGTTCACGGTGAAACCATAGAAGGAAGTCTTTGTGCCCACATCGCGCTCGAAGTCTTTGATCACCGCTCCGTTGAGCCTGGCCGGGGCAGAGGCGCATCAGTCTTTGCAGTTATACCATGCCATGCACTTTACTTCATTTCCGTGGCTCTTCACCTGTCCCTGTGCCCCTCTTGTGTCTGCACACTCCTTTGGCACCTATGTCCAGAAGCAAGCCCCATGCCCACTCCACAGCCCTCAAGGGGTGCACTATGAATGGGTAAACCTGGCTCCCTGGTCACCTTACATTCAGGCACCCATGCTTCCTGTTGAGGGTCTGCTGAGCCTTCTTCCAGGGCTGTGTGTCCATCCCAGTTGCTTAGGCCTCCACACTGCTTAGCCCCTGATGCCCCAGCCCCTGTCCTCGGGGAAGGTGCTCCCTGGGCCCCTGTACAGCAGCTGTCCACACAGCTCCCCTGCCCCCTCCTCCCTGGCCTCTACCTGCATACCTGAACACGTAGTCATGGGCATCAATATTCAGACCCTGGCGGGACCCGTTCAGAATGCCTCCGTTACCCACCACGGCACACCGGATGCAGCTTGGAGAGGGCTTCCCGGAGTGTGGAAATAGCTTTGCGCTCTCAGATTGGTTCAGGAGGCTCAGGGTGGAGGTAATGGCTGTGGGTGAGGACAAGGTTGGCCATGAGGAGGGCTGTCACCAGGGCCACTGAGATCTTCCAGATCACCTCACCTGAGGCCTGGTTCCAACCCCTCCCAAGAAGCACCGAAGCTGGGCATCCCACTCAGGACCTCTTCTGTCTCTCTCTCAGACAGAAGTTTTCTTTCTCTCAATAAATATTTCTGCTCTTAAAAAAAAGCACCAAAGCTTGGTGGTACATGAGGGTAGGGTTGAGGAAACTGAGGGAGAGGCAGAGGCTTGGCTGGGCCTTCAGTGGCTTTAAGAATTTGAGTAAGGGTGGAGCCCTATGATCCCAGCACTCAGGAGGCTGAGGCAGAAAGATCACCACACGTGTGAGGCACCCACCCCGGAAAAGAGCTCAGCCAGGCCACTGACTGCATACGTTCCATAGGGAGAGTCCCAAGCAGGGCTCTTTAATGCAGCAGGGCCTTGAAGAGTGGCTTGGCCACAGCAAGAACCATAAGCAGAGCTGCTGAGGCCCACCAGCCTGTCCTCAATCACCGCCGGACCATGGACACTTTCATGCCAGGGGACCCCAGGATGGTGAGACTGGTGAGTGGGGACACCCTCAGCCCCCTGCCTGAGTCCTGGGTGCATGGATGGAGGAGAGAGGGGAGGCAGGAGTCACAACTGGGAGACTGGGAGAGGAGAAGGTCACAGCAGACTCCGAGTCACAGGTGCTGTGAGCACGGCAGGCCTGGGGGAAGGAGGGCTCAGGGTGGGAAGCAGAGGGGAGGCGCAGGTGGTGGGTTACCTTGGTGGGAGAGCCCCTGCCAGCCGTAGGGGGCTTTGTGCCGGCTCAGGCTGTCCCAGAGCTCGGAGGTGAGGAGACCGCCCCACAGCAGCACTGGTGTGGAAAAATCAAACAGGCCCTGGAAATGGTGGTGCTGCCCAACGGCCAGGGACAGAGAAGGCGGGCAGGGCCGGCTCTGGGGGTGAGAAGACAAGAGGGCTGAGCCTGGGGCTGGGAGCCTCCTAGGGGCCTGCAGACTCCACAGCAGAGCTGAGCCGCCCTCCCCACTCCAGACCAGGGGCATCCTCAGATCTGCTAGCCGAGATGTCTGGTGGTCCGGCAGCCTGATGGGGGTCAGAGAGCTTCCTAGATCTAGCCTGTCCACCCCTGCTCCTCCAGATGCCACCTTTCCAGGCTCCGCTGGGCCTGGCATCATACTTCCTTCCCTCAGACATGGTCAAACCTTGGGTGCTTTCTAGTGAATGGGCCTGGCCATCCCCAAGGACCTGGGCTTTGGCATCCACCAGCCTGGATTGAGAGCTTGGCTCTGAAGGTTGTCCCCCTGAGGTTCATGCGTGTGAAAGGGCTGTGGGGAAGATTTAGAGCCAACCCTCCCTCTGTCTGTTGGCGTCTATATTGAACCTATCGAGTGGTCCCCGGCCCCCATACTCAGGGTCATGTAGAACCTTAGGATGCAGTTGAGATGTAGTTATAGACGTAGTTAAGATGAAAACCTCAGGATCTATCTGCAGCTGTAATTAAGATGAGATAGTATGAGCTTACGTTACGCCCTGACTCCAATGCTTTAGCCTTAAAAGGAGGCTACAGGAAGACAGAAGACCCTGGCATGACAGAGGGGCACAGGAGCTGCGATGCTGGGAGGCCAAAGAGGCTTCCTTAGCGCACTCAGGGTGAGCATGGCGCTGCCGACACTTGGGCGCTTCTGGTCTTCTGACTGTTGGAGAATCACCTGCTGCTTTATGTCACTCAGTGTCTGCGGTCTTTTGTTGTGGCAGCCACATGAAGGAACACAGACCTCTGAGCTTCCTCACAATATCAGAACCTCTCTCTACCATGGCCTCAAGAGGGCTACTGTTCCCACTGAACAGGGCTCTTTTATTAAGCATTGGTTTGGTCAAAGGACAGAGCAGGAAATGGCTGCAAAGTCATTTCTGCTGTAACACACGAATGCCTAAAGTTCACTGTAGGACCCCAAACTGCAATCAAAACCACAGGGCTGACAGGGAGACAGGGTGAGCGGCAAGACACTCAGAAAGCACTGTCCATGATGCACAGAGCTAAAGGTAGGAATTCAAGATCAAAAGAAACATGCCACAGTGGTTAAGGAACACAGAAACAGCAAAACTATAGCGCTTTATCTTGAAAAGAGATTCGCTGTGGAAGGTGGTGCCGGAAGGGCAGTGGCTTGTGTGCGATTGCAAAATCACCTGCAGGTCTGCCTAAAGGAGAAGGAATGCTGTAACGGGTGCGGCAGGGCGAGCCCACAGCACATGCAGGAAGCTGCATGTGCCTCTCAAATGTGCCTCTCAAAGGTTGCACATGGGTATTCCCACCAGGCTCTGCTGAGTTGGTGTGACCACCGAATTTGCCTAGTGTTCTCACAAAATCTCTCAGAAGCAAAATCAAAATTTCTATGAGGTTCAAATTGTTGCTAATACATCAACCTCATTGGAACAGTCATATTTTCTTTCTTTCTTTCTTTCTTTCTTTCTTTCTTTCTTTCTTTCTTTCCCTTCCTTCCTTCCTTCCTTCCTTCCTTCCTTCCTTCCTTCCTTCCTTCGACAGGATCCTGCTCTGTAGTTCAGGTTGACCTTGAACTTACTTTGTAGCCCAGGCCAATCATGAACTTGCAGTGATACTCCTGTGTCAGCCTCCTGAGTGCTGGGATTACAGGCGTGCGCCATCACACTTGGCTTACAAAATCACATTTTCAAAGACATTATAGCAGAATAGACTACAGTGATTTTATTCATTTGTCATAGGGGTGTCTTGGGGGGCTCGCTTTATGAGTTTCCAGGAGAAAAATCTTCAGGTCTCTAAATCAGGAAAGGCTTTTAGCTCAGTAGCAAAGTTTCTTTGTTAGCCCTGGCCACCAGGAAGCTCAGAGCCAGACATATGGCCCATCTCTTCCATCCTTTTATGCTTTTTTCATGTGCATACTTTCATGCATTTATCTAATATTGTCCTATTTTCCTACTTTTTCTTTTCCTCATTGTATTTTACCTTGTTTTTGCTTTATGTTTGGGACATGACTGCAGCCATCTTAAATCATAACTGTCATGATTGTCCCAAAGTAACCCTCACTGGTTTTTCCTTCAGTTTCCCAGCAAAATATAAATAGGTAAGATTATGAAAGTCACATGTAGAGCTTTACAGCTAGACATGGACTCCAGGGATGCACTAGATCCTTTGATGTTAGGATAAACCAGATACATTTCAGCCAGGATGAAGTCACATTTGTCATGTCCTACAGGTACACCACTCTTTCTGCCCTAAATAGAGGGGATCCAACTGGTGTTCCTGCCACCCAGGGCCATGGTTCAATCAGAAAGTCCCTCAATAAAATCTTTCTCTCTTTTTTGGTCTCATGTACCTTGTGGCCAGTCTTCCTACACCAGGGCTCAGCTATCCTGAAATACTTCATTATATGTCCAAAAGCCACCTCAAACCCCCCAGACTCTATCAAGTAGCTTCAGGTAGAAGAGACTTAGGAAACTTGAAGACGACTGGGTGCAAACACTCTTAAGATACTGGAGGCCTCTCTTCAGCCTCCTGGCCATGTGTCCACCAGGCTTCTTGACACAGATTCCCCCATCAATGCCAGGGTTCCTGACCCCATTTCTAAATATCTTGACTGTCACTGGGCTTTTGTATGTAGTGAAGTCTTTTTCCCTGAGACCTCCGGTCATTGTGTCCCAGCTCAGACTCTTGGGCATTGTAAACCACTTAAACCCACACTAATCCTGAATGACGCAGTCACTGCCCAGCTCAATCACAGCGTGGAGTCAGCGTGGCAGGGGAGGCTGCAGCCCACATGGTGCTCGGCCAGGTTCTGTGATCAGAACAGGGGTCATAGCCCTGACTATCTGAGTGATCCTGTGCAGCCCAGGTTGGCCTCAGACTCCTGCCTCAGCCTCCCAAGTGCTGGGATTACAAGTGTGTACCACTATGCCCAGAATCCATGAGCCTAACTTCTCTGTGCCTCCATTTGCTCCTCAGATGCTGTGAGTTTTGAGTAAGAAAACACAGGTGAGGAGCCAGGCAGTCCTTGGTGTCCGTGGTTGACACTGGCTATTGTGCAGGGTTATGGCCCAGGTCTCAAGTTCTCAGGCCCGGAGCAGATATGGGGCCTCTGTCTTCCCAGTGCTTGGAGTTTACACTGTGGTGAGCAGTTAAAATGGGACTCAGAGTAAGAAAATATTTGGGGTAAGGTATAAAACCCACCTGACTTTTTAAGATAATATCTTGACTCCTAAAACTTTTCAGTAGTGATACTCCACAGGTACATATTCATTTATCCTTCTCTGCTATTGGGGTATAGGAAATCCTATCCGTCAGGTCTAGGATGCTAGGATTCAGGAAAGGATGAATGCTGGTGGAGTTCTGGGGCCCAGTAATCCCATGAAAATGTTATTTCCCTACCTTTCCCACTAACTCAATGCTCAAAACTGCTACAGGGTGCCTAAGTACTGTACCTTTATGGTCCCAGAACTTGATGCCTTGAGTCCAAAGAACTGTCCCAGTGTGGTGGTGTCCCTGGGGGAGAAGGCAGAGGTAAAGCAGGGGTCTGACTCAGCCCCATCAGCAGGTCCAACTGACCCCTTTGGAGCTTCCGGACTGATTCCTTAGCTTGGGGTCCAAAAGGTGTCTGTCATTTTCATCCTTTTGCTTCCGTGCTGTTATTCTTGCCCGTATCTCTTCTTTAGGCTCAAAAATAGTCACTTCATTATGTTCTGCCCAGCTACATAAATCCCCAAATTAAGGACTCCTTTAGTGAGGGACAGAAATGTGACATATGGGGACGATGGGATGGTTAAAATACAAAAATAGAGCAAAGATTGCTACTCCCTGGAATTGTGACGATCTGAGGGGTCTCCGCCCCTTGAGTGATGTGTGTCATGTGTCCTGCTTGGGGACATGGCTCCGAGCCTCACTCCCTGTGCCCTGGCTCTACCTGCTGTACTGAATTTCCTGGAACCTCAGTCTCCTCGTCTGTACAATTGGTATGACCAGATCGAGTTCCTGTGATTGTTGGGAGGAGTCCAACCGAAAGTCTAGGTTACTGAATACGAAAAACGCCCTGTGAATGTGGGTTATTGTCACCCAAAGGAGGAAGGCACAGGACTTTGTGTCTGCCTCTTCATGAATCTCTTCTGGAGGGATTTAAGGGACTGCTCCCTACTCCCAATTCCTAGGCCCTGCAGCAGAGCAGAGGGAAGGCAGGAAGGAAATAGGGGCTCTGGTCCATTCAAAGGTGCCCAACCTGCCCTGGACAAAGGCTTTTTAAAAATTTTTTTTGGTAATGGAGAATCGAACTCACGACCTCGCACTTTTCCTGGCAGGCACTTGTGTCGCTGAGCTTTTATCCTCGGCCCCAATGCCTCTTCCAGGTATGAGGCTGTTGAGCCCCTCTGGAGCCTGTGACCTGCCTTCTTCTGGTTTCCCAGATGTTTTGTAAGACCTTGGAGGGGCTGCCCAGAAAGAGGGGTGATGCTTTTCCCTGCTCTTCTTTTTCCACTCTGACTGGCCATGAGCACAGTATGAACCTGATTGTTCATGAGAAAAAAACACTAGTGCTCAACTCAGCCCTTCCGTATTCTGATCCGATTGATTCTACCCCCGCTCCGGAATGCCCCACCAGGTGATTCCAATGTGTAGGCAGATTTGAGAGCCGGGTGGAAGAACCGCTGAACAGGACAGCTTTGACACAGGTTGGGGAGAGTTTTGGATTTGTTGCCTAGACCTCTCCCAGCCTCCAGGAAGCGTGACATTTCTTCCAGGCATCCTCGGTAGTTCCCGACTTCCCCCAGGAAACCAGATGCTTCCAGCTACTTCCTGCATGCCTGGGAAGGCACGGGAAGAGGGCTGACCACCTGCGCCCCTTGAGGAGCTCTGAGCAGCCTAAGAGAAATAACAATGTCACACATTTTTCAAGAGACTAAATTGCCTCAACCTACATAATATTCTTATGAATTTTGGGCCATAAAATATCTTCTCCCCCCCCCCTTTTTGAAAAATAATGTTGACAATAGATGCTGACAGCTCTATGATGATGCTCACCTGTCTTTTACAAAAAATAATTTTTAAAAAATAGGTCTGGAGGGCTGGGGATTTAGCTCAGTGGCATAAGCGCCTGCCTGGCAAGTGTGAGGTTATGAGTTCCATCCCCAGTATCAAACAAACAAACAAACAACAGGTCTGGAAATCTTCATGTCTGAGAACCACTGAGCCACGTTCCCCCATGAGATTTCCAGACTGGATTCCTCTTTGAGGTGCAGGGAGAACCCCCTTCCTGGGGCTCCATGGACTCTCACAGCCATTCTTCTTCCAGGACTGTCCCTGTAGTCAGGCCCTAGCTGATGTCCCTCACTGGAGGCCACACAGGCTGCTGGTCCTACCCAGCATGCCATCCACATCTCATCCTCTGCTCTCCGGGACTAAATATTCACCTCCCCTGGGCAGGTTGAGTCCTGTCCTGCCCAAGGTTTGAGGTTGAGCACAAACAACACCAGGATCTTGAGTCATACTAGATTTTGAAAAGAAGATCTTAAACTTTTTTTTCCCAGAAGTTTACTGGAAGTACTTCCGAAGGTTGTATTAGGTACTTCTAGGATGTCAGTGACTTCACGTGTTAGCTGCTAGGGCCTGGACACAGAACCCTTGGAAGCATGGTTCCCATCACTCTGCATCCTGGATATGTCCTCTGACCTTACTCCTGAGAGCAGACGCTAATTTGGTTTTCATCTGCTCTCTCCAGACAAGGTTGCTGAGGAGTCTGTAGGTTCAGTAGGTGCCCAGAGCTCGGACAGAAAAGGCTGGTGGAGAGGCTTCCACAGGAGGCTAGGGGTGCTCTTCTGGTCTCCCCAGCTCAGATTCGAGTACGTCTTGGCCTGCCTGCCAGAAGCTTAAAGCCAAATCGTGTTGAGACTTCTTCAGTAACTGGAACCATCATCTGGCAAAGGCAGGCTCTCAAGTTTCTCCTCGTGGGGGCATGGATGAAAGAAGTGCTCAGGGCAAGCAGCAGGGAGCCCAGCGCAGGAGGAGGCATGGGCAGGGGGCTCGGAAGGCCCCAGAACCGGGCCCTGTTTTCCCCAGGAACCGTCACTTCGCAGGATCGAGCCCAGGGCAGCGCAGGGACCAGAGCGAGCAGAAAAGGCGACTGTACACCGTGCGCTTGAGGATCCGGGCGAAGCTGGAACCTGCAGGACTTGAGTCTCTGCCCAAGAAGTAGAGCCTCCCCCATCTGATGTTGTGGAGAACTCAAGACTCAAAAGCAATTGTGTTTACCCAACGCAGGGGGCCCAGTCAAATTTCGACTATACAACGTGTTTCTGACCAGGCTTGGAAGGAATTAGCTAAAGAGGTGTCAGGGGCAAGGCGCTCGCGCGCGGGGCTCGGGTCCCTCTTGGACTGTGCAGAGCCCCTGCTGTCCAGGCAGGCAGAGAGATCTGCGCTGGGCGGGGTCTCTGGGGACAAAGGGCCGCAGCTGAGGCCCCATTGCGAACGGTCGCAGAGGGGTCGACGTGGAGGGCGGGTGGAAGGCTGAGGGCGTCTGGGGAGCCCTGGGCGGGCGCCCTTCCCGCCCGCCCCCTGGGCCCTCAAGTCAACGTCCTCCAGCCCCTACCTGGTTGTGGACCGGAGCTCTGGGAACTGCTCCACCCGCGAGGAGTACAGGGCAAAGAGGATCCCGGAGCAGGCAGCGAAGAGCAGGAGAAGCAGCCGGAAACGCCGGCTGCGCGGGAGCCCCATGTAGCCCCAGTCCATGGGAGCCCAGTTCCCCGCCCGCCCGCCAGCCGCGGTCTCGGGCGAAGCGGGTAGGCCCAGGTAGACCGGGCGGTTCGCGGAGGCGGTGGCCCTGCCCTACCCGGCCCTGTCCCGCCCCGCCCAGCCCACGCCACCTCGGCGCCTCCCCGCCCTACAGCCCCCCCTCTGCCCGGACCAGGGCGCCAGAGGTGGCCGCAGCTCGGGGTCAGGCAAGCACAGCGGTCCCGGGCGGCTGGAGTGTCATCT
>PVJX010051388.1:0-10338 GCA_004027295.1 Dolichotis patagonum | reverse complement strand
ATCCCTTCTTTCCTCTGAGGACTGTCTTTTGCCTAAACCAAATAAGGATTAAAAGGATAAAAGCCAAATATATATAGCTCTGACTTCTCATTTGATGATGTTTTAGGACAGTGGTTATACTAGTTTTTATAGGTGTCTTAGAGAAGAGATACAGCTGGTTATATAGCTCAGCAGCACATTGCCTGGCAAGCGCAAGGTCATGAGTTCAATCCCTCTTACCAAAAAAAAAAAGAGGTATAGATATTTTCATTTTTATGACAAATATAGCAGGATCAAAGAACTTAAATTTATATAGCAGGGCCCAAACGAAGCAAACATCTTTGTACTGTCATGGAAAACTAGCTACATGATAGCATAGTGGCTCATGACTAAAATAGAAGACAGATAAGAAAGAGAGTTGTCCCTGAGGAGGGCCATCTGCCTTCCTGGCTGCATCACTGCATTCTAGACATGTATCTTCAGTCTCATCTTATGAGTGTTTGTGGATCGAGCAGTGACTGGTTAGAATATATGTGTGTGATGACCAGGTCACGTGTCAGCTAAACTCATTGGCTGAAGTAAAGAGTCCATATGTCAGCTTGTTATGGTGAGATGCTACCCTGAGGAAAACCAGATGCTCTATTCACTGATCCGTTACCTATAAGGTAGCTCTTTTTTTTTTTTTTTAATTTTTTGTTTGTTTGTTTGTTATGATCTCGTTATGTAGTCCAGGCTGGCCTTGACCTCACTGTATAGCCCAGGCTGGTGTCAAACTCACAGCACTGTTGCCTTAGCCTCCCAAATACTGGGATTATAAGTGTGTGTCACAATGCCCAGCTTAAATTTACTCTTATTTGAAAACAGAATCAAAAGCAAAAATCTTCTGTGATAGAAATGAAAATAACAAAGGAATATATGATCATAGTAAATGTCTTTTGGTGCACAGCATTTCTTTCCTTTTTAGAGAAATATTTGTCATGTAGAACATTCATGGTCTGCATGTTTTCTGCCTTGCTAGTGCTAGCATTGCATTAACATTTTCCCTCCAGGATTTTTTTTCCTTTTCCTTCTGTTACTGATCATCTGCCTTCCCACTAGTAGTTTAGTCTCTGTTAAGCCACATCCCTTGATCATGTAGGTTATTGTTCATTAGGAGAGGGAGAGGGTGGGCTGACAGTCTCAAGGTTGCCTCCGTATTTGACTCTTACGCTTCTTAGGTACCGAGAAGCCAGTGTTGAAGTGATGGGGGTGATGTCTCGTTTTGCTGTGATTGAACGTGCCAGCATCGATGAAGCTTATATAGATCTGACCAGTGCTGTGCAAGAGAGACTACAGAAGCTGCAAGGCCAGCCTATATCAGCAGACTTGTTGCCAACTACTTACATTGAAGGTTTGCCCCAAGGCCCTACACCAGCAGAAGAGACTGGTCAGAAAGGTACTCCCATAACGTCATATTGCTTCTGCTTCCTACTTTTGGAGCCTGCTTTGCTTGATCATGCAGATTCTTCTTGGAATGACTGAAAAGAAATTTAAACTACAGCTACTGTAGAATCACAAGGACTCACATGGAAGGATATACAAATTCTCTTATCTTTCCAGGTATATGCATGTTCAGAAGCTGTGAAATCTGTTTGAAAGTAAATATCACTTTTGCTGTAACTACCATAGGTTAGTGTGACTAGAAGAAAGTAGTAGACTGACTGAGCAATTCCTTTATCTGCAGCTTAATTTATATTATAGCTTAGTTTCTTGGTCTCATCTGTAAGGGTGAACTTTTTAAATGGAGATCTCATATACAGGCAGTTATTTAAAATTTATGATCAATTGATAACATCTAATCATTAATGAGTGGTGTGGTAGCCACATTTTATTTTTTTCTTTGTAGTGTTTCTTCATGCCCTCCAACCCCACTCATCCTGTGGCATCCACTGACATTTTATCTCCTTAGCTATATGTCTTTATGTATTTTTTGTTTGAGACAGGGTCTTGCTATATAGTTCAGGCTGGCCTTGAACTTCCTGTGTATCCCAGGTTAGGCTCAAACTTGTGGCAGTCCTTCTGCCTCAGCCTCCCAAATGCTGGGATTATAGGCATGCACCACTGTACCCAGCTATGTATGTCTTTTTAAATTATACATTATTATTTTTTGTGCTTTTCAATTATAAGATGATGGTGTGCTAATTATACATCTCATTTTTTCTCTTAGTTTTCTTTCAGTGGTGATTTTAGAGATCTACGTGGCTGAATTTATAGATAATTGATGGCTTTTACCTGTGACATAATTTGTGAATGGCTACACCATGATTGCAGATAACTTCCTGGTGATAGCTGCAATGGTAGCTTCTGACATGCAGTTTATAAGCTGAATGTCCTTATCCTCTATTGGACCTATAGTCTCTGTGGGAAGTGTTTACAGGAATGGACCAGTAGGCTCCAGGGTGTATGAGTCGATTTTGTTTTTTTAAGTACTGCCTATGGCTCTCTGGGGGCACTGTCAGAGCTGACACACTTTGGCATTGCACAAGAGTTCCTGTTTCTACTTTGCTCTCGCCAACTGTTGGTTATCATCTAAGTTTAAAGATGCTTGCTGAAATGTTGGGGTTGTTTTTGTTTGTTTTAGGCAGGATCTTACTATGTAGTTGACCTTGGCCTCAAACTCACCATGTAGCCCAGGCTGACCTCTCTCAGTGATCCTCCTGCTTCAGCTCTTGAGTGCTGGGATAACAGGTGTGCACCATCATATCCAGCATATTTTTTGTTTCTAGATGCTTTATCATGTTGACTTTCACGTTTAGATATAAACTCCATTATGTGTGTGTGGTATGATAGGAGTTACAATCTTTCTTTCTTTCTTTCCTTCTTTCTTTTCTTTCTTTCTTCCTTTCCTTTCCTTTCCTTTCCTTTCCTTTCCTTTCCTTTCTTTTTTTGAGACAAGGTTTCACTTTGCAATTTAGGCTGGCTTGTATAGCCCAGGCTGGTTTGAACTCATGATGATCCTCTTGCTTCAGCCTCCCTAGTGCTCGGATTACAGGCGTGTGCCACCACATCCAGTTTACAATTTTTTTTTTTTTTTTTGTTACCAGGGATCGAACTCACGACCATGCGCTTGCAAGGCAGGTGCTTATGCCACTGAGCTAAATCCCCAACCTACAATTTCTTTTATTACATGAATGTCCAGTTATATCTTTACTAAGGCATAACTTTCTTCCATAAAAATATTTTTTATTCATTTGTTATGTTCCTAGATGCTTTAAATTTTGTATTACTATTATCATTTTATACTCTTTTCTATTGTATTTTGTTATTGGCACATAAGAAAAAAATGATTCTTTAAATAAGTTCAACTTGGGCTGGGGATTTCGCTCAGCGGCATAAGCACCTGCCTTGCAAGCGTGTGGTCATGAGTTCAATTCCTGGTACCGATCAAAAAAAAAAAATTTAAATAAGATCAGCTCTATTTCTCTGACACAGACTTGTGATATAATCTGCATAAATGCTTTAATAAATAAGGTATACTCAAAGATTAAAAATATTTTTTTCAGCCAGTCATAGTGGCAAACACCTGTAATGTAGCACTTGAGAGGCTGAGGCAAGAGGATATTGAGGCAAAGGCCAGGTTAGATTCCTTAACAAGTTGGAGCCCATCCTGGACCTGAACTATGTAGGGAGACCCTGTCTCAAAAATATTTCTTAAGAGTAGAATAAATTAGGGGAATAAACGCTTATATTGGTGGTATAATTGATTATCGTAGTTTCAGGTTGAAGGTCTAAGAATTTGTATAAAAACAGGATCTTGAGGGGCTGGTGATTTAGCTCAGCAGCATAACCACCTGCCTTGCAAGCGTGCAGTTGTGAGTTTGATCCCCAGTACCCAAAAGAAAAAGAACAAGAAACAAAAAACCAGGATCTTGGGCCGGGGGTTTAGCTCAGCAGCATAAGCGCCTGCTTGGCAAATGCAAAGTCGTGAGTTCAATCCCCAGTACCATAAAAAACAACAACAACAACAACAAAAAACCTCCAGGATCTTTGGTGGATCTCCCAGGGCAAAGAATTCCTCATCTAGATGCCCTTCAGTGGTGTCTACATCTTATTCCTAGACATCTTCTCATACCTTTGATAATGACTTTATTTAAAATAATATATCGGGCTGGGGATTTAGTTCAGCAGCATATTTGCCTGCTTGGCAAGTGTGAGGAGGTTGTGAGTTTGATCCCCGGCACCCCCCCAAATAAATAAAATAAAATAAAATAAAATAAAATAAAATAAAATAAAATATCTATTCTTTCATTTGTAGTATACTTTGTTTTGTACCAGGAATTGAACCCACCATGTGTGTGTGTGTGTGTGTGTGTGTGTGTGTGTTGTTATTTGTAGATAATGACACTGAAGCTGAGAAAATTACATAAATTGCCCATGTCCCACAGTTACTAAGTTGTGAAGCCAGAATCTGAATCCTGCCTGGCTGCAGAATGTGTTAACAGTTATGTTTCATTTTCTGTTACTGAAAAGTTAAAGAACATTAGTGGGGCAACCTGAAATTAGCTAGATTGTTAGCAGAGAGGACTTTGTGACAGATGAGACTTGGAATAAGCCTTAAAATATAGATATTTAAATGAAGAGGGGAATAGAATTACAAAAACAACAATACAGAATATATGATGTCTTCAGATAGAAACATGGCATATCCAGGAAACTGTGAAAAAGATTAAGTTAAGATTAGTAGATCAACTGAGACAAGCTGATAGTCTTTAGTGCCAGTTTGTGAAGTTGGTACTTTATTCTGTAGATGCAAGAGTACCAATGGCAGTTTTAGGTGTTTTGAGGGGTTTTTTGGTACTAGGGATCAAACTCATGACCTTGCACTTGCCAGGCCAGCGCTTACTGCTAAGCTAAATTCCTGGCCCCCAATAGCAGTTTTGATCATAGGATAAGACTGATAATGTTAGTATTTAAGAATATTAAGTTGTGAGCATTGTATAGAATACATCTGGGGAGAGAGTAATTTGGCAGTTAAAGTGGTATAAGAAAGACTAAAGAAAAGAGGGCTGGGGATATAGCTTAGTGGCTCAGTACCTGCCTGGCATGCACAAGGTCCTGATTCCAATTCCCAGTACCAAAAGGAGAAAGGGGAAAAAAAAAAACTAAGGCTAAAGAAAATATGAATAAAATAGGATCTGTTGGAATGGATGTATGAAATATTTTTAAGTAGGCTTTGTTGACTATGACTATGTAGTGGAAAATGAAAGAAAAGAAGCCAACATTTGGATTTTAAGCCTTCATTAGAAATGAGGGGTTGACTCCTAAAGGCTGAACGTGTCAGAGAAGAAATCAAGGAAAAGATGAAACAATTCCTAGAATCAAGTGATAATGTAGTATAACACACCAGAACCTATGCAGCACAATGAAAGCATCCTAAGAGGGGAGTTTACTGCTGTGAACATTCATCCTAGAATAATAGAGTGTGCTCAAATAAATAACCTAATGATTCACCTTAAAATCCTACAAAATGAAGACTAGCACAGACCCAAACCTAGTACAAGGAAGTCATAAAGATCAAAGTAATAATTAATGAAATTGACACACATAAAACTACAAAGAATTAATGAAACAAAGAGCTAATTCTTTGAAAGACTAAACAAAATAGATAAGCCCTTACCAAAAGAAAGAAAAGACCCATATTCATGCAATTAGAAATGAATAATAGAGACTGCCAAAATGCAGCTCACTAGTAACTACTATGAAAATTTGTACTCCAAAGTATTGGAGAATCTTAATGAAATGAATAGATTTCCAGACATATATAAAATACCAAGCTGAATGAAAAAGGCATGAAAACTCTGAATAATCCAATCATGAGCAATAAAATTGAAGCAGCAATTGAAAAAAAAAAACACACTAGCTAAGAAAAGCTCAGGTCAGGATGAATTCACTGCTGATTTCTACAAGAACTTCTAATGCCAAACCTTCTCAAGTTCTCTAATGAAACTGAAAGGGAAGGAGTACTCCCAAACTTGCTTCTGGAAGTTAGAGTTACCCTGTTTCCAAAAACAGACATGGATCCAAACCAAAAAAAAGAATGATAGACCAATCTCTTCAATGAATATAAATGCAAACTCCTTAAGAAAATCTTGGCAGACAATGCAGCATATCATCAAAAAGATCATACATCTTATACAAATAGGCTTCATGCCAGGGATGCAAGTTCAGCCATAAGAGAGTACATAAGTAAGTTGTGAGTTTGATTTGCCAGTGTGAAAAGACACAAGAATGTGATTATGTAACAATGGAATTGGGTACATAGGAACTATGGACATACTGTTTTAAAAACATAGTAGGGACTGGGCATTGTGGTGTACACCTGCAATCCTAGCACTAGGAAGGTTGAGGCAAGAGGATCACTGTGAGTTTGAGGCCAGCCTAAACTACATAATAAGACCCCAGTCTTACTATAAGACTCAAAGAATAGGGGCTGGGGATTTAGCTTAGTGGCTTAAGCACCTGCCTGGCAAGCGCAAGGTCAGAGTTCAATCCCCGGTACCAAAAAAAAAAAAAAAAGACTCACAGAATAAATTAGACTAACACCACCAACAACAACAATAAAAAAGCAGTAGTAAGGTAGGAAGATGTGTTCTGAGTAATTTTAGAGGGCTGAGCATGTAGCTCAGTGGTCTAATATGTGCTTAGCATGTGTGGGGCCCTTAGTTTGATTCCTATTTAAAGGCAAAAGAAAGTATGTTAGAGAAGTAAAGCTTCACCTATAGAGTCCGCCAAAAAAATATATACACCCTCCAGGAAAGGAAAAACTGAAGTACATACACTTTTCTTTTTCTTTCTTTTTTTTTTTTTTTTGTACAGAGGATTGAACTCATGACCTCACACTTAGCAGGCAAGTGATTGAGCCACTGAGCTAAATCCCTGGCCCCCACATTTCTTTTTTTGACAGACTAGAAACAATGAGGAAGATGAACACATTAAAGGAAGTATTTTCTAATTATTAACGTAATGAATGCTTCTGCTCTCTGCTGGCATGACTTAAAAAAACTTAAATATCTAAAGTACATGAAATCCAAGCATTTCTACATTAAATAGCGCTGTACTGCTTAACAACAGCAGTATATGACATTGTCGGGCGTTTGGCCATTGTGTACACATCATAGAGTGCACTTACATGAACTTACGTCATACAGCCTGCTGCACACCTAGGCTGTACAGAAAATACCATTATATGCCGTCTTTGTGTGTTTTTTATAAGACAGGATTGGACTGGGGATTTAGCTCAGCGGCATAAGTGCCTGCTTTGCAAGGGCATGGTTGTGAGTTTGATCCCCCGTATGGATTAAAAAAGGGGGGGGCGGTCTTACTGTGTAACTCAGGTTGCTCTCCAACTCCCATTCTTCCTACTTTGGTTTCCCAACTAAAAAGTCCAATGTGCTGAAACATAGGAATGCACCATCACATCCAGCTTGTTCAGTCTGTTAACCAAAAATTACTGTATGACTCATGACTGAGAATAATGATTAAATGTCTAAGGTTGGCTTTTCAACTTGTTTCAGAGGAGATGCGTAAACAAGGATTACGCCAGTGGCTTGATTCTCTTCAGATTGATAACATCACCTCTCCGGATCTGCGGCTTACCGTGGGGGCAGTGATTGTGGAGGAAATGAGAGCAGCCATTGAAAGACAGACTGGGTTTCAGTGTTCAGCTGGAATTTCACACAATAAGGTGATGCCTAAGCATAAACTTTGAAGAGAAACATGGATATCTTTAATCAAATACAGCAAAGATAGGCATAAGTGCAACATTTACATTATTACCAGTATAGCCAGGTGTGGTGGCACACTCCTGTAATTCCAGTACTTGGAAGGCTGAGGCAGGAGGATCGTTGCGAGTTCGAGATCAGCCTAAGCTACAAAGTGAGCCCAAGGCCAGCCAGAACCTCATAGCAAGACCTTGTCTCAAAAAGAAAAAAATAACATCACCCATATGAAGCCTAGCATGGTGGCACATACATGTAATCCTAGTACTTGGGAAGTTGTGTTGGGAAGATTTTGAATTCATAGCCAACCAGGACTATAGAAAGAGATCAAATACTTTTAAGAGGATTTTTATTTAAAGTTTATGTTGAAGAGCTGGATGTGGTAGCACATGCCTATAATCCCTACATTTGGGAAGCTGAGGCAGGAGGATCTTTGTGAGTTTGAGAACAGTCTGGGCTACAACATTATCTCAAGGCAAGCCTGAAATGCATAATGAGACTTTGTCTCAAAAAGAAGAAAAAAGTTTATACTGAAGCCTGAATAATAGTTTAATATTTTAATAGGAATTAACATTGCTAAGAAGTAGTCTGAAAAATTGTAGAAAATGCTTTTTTATATAGTTAATAGCCAAAGTATTTCCTTAATGTCTGAACTATCCATAGAAAGGAGGCTAGTCTTTGCATTTTTATATATATTAACCTATTTCTTTTATTTTTCACTTGCTCAATATTTTTGTATTATTTCCTCTTACGTGGAGTTGCCCAAGTATATTATACTTTTGCTTATCCTCCACGCCTCACTTTTTTTTAAATTTTGAGACAAGATTTCACTAAGCCCTTAAGTTGCCTAGGCTGACCAAGAATTTGTAATCTTGCTGCCCTAGCCTCCCGGATTGTTGGATTTCCAGGTATTGAACGCTAAACCCAGCATTTTACGCCAAACATAATTCACAAATGATACCAAAGAAGTGTCTATTTTAAAAGAATTCCCGGTAGTTTAATTTCTTTTCATGTTTAAGTGTTGATAGGTAGGAATGTGTTTGCTATTAAAGCAAGATTTTTTTTTTTTTGTACCAGGGCTCAAACTCACAACCTCATGCTTGCCAAGCAGGTGCTTATGCCGCTGAGCTAAATCCCAGCCCCTATAGCAAGATTTTGAGTCAGATCTCTATCATAGATACTAGATTATGATATATTGTATTAGATTTAGGACTAACCTTTTATCAAGAAATATGCACTGCAGATGTGACTCAGTGATGTGGCCTGTTGTACAGGAGGGCCTTGGTCTGATCCCAGCACTGTATATAAAAAAAACAAAAAACAAAAAACCACCTAAGAAATGTAAATAAGCAGGGTAGAGTAGAACAAATGTAATGTTTTCATAATGTTTTCAGAGATATCCATCAAGTTTCTTCTACAGCTACTATTTTTTAAATTTGAAGTGGGCTGGATGTGATGGTGTGTGCCAATAATCCCAACACTCAGGAGGCTGAGACAGGAGAATTGCTGCAAATTTAAGGCTGGCCTGGGCTACATAGTAAGTTCAAAACCAGCCTGAACTGCATAGCAAGAGCCTGCTTAAAAAAACTAATAATAATAATAAATAAATAAATCAACAAACTTGACATGAGTGAACCAACCTCAAGGACTAGATAGAGGAGGAAAAATGACGGGGGGAAACAGATGGTGGAAGGCCAAGAAGAGCAATGAGGGTACTGACAATGGGTCACATTTGCCATTGAAGATGCTGTGAAACATAAAGTTTTAGAGATTTCTTGAGTTTCTGCCTATATTTTGTTTCTAATGTGGAAACCATTAGTTATAGCCCTTAGGCTGTGCGTGTACGTGCTTACATGTGTGTGTGCGTGCATTTTGTGTGTGTTTCTACCCACTCTGTGTAGGTTGGTTGACTGTACTGGGGTTTTTATCCTTTCATGCTTCCAGGTCCTGGCAAAACTGGCCTGTGGACTAAACAAGCCCAACCGCCAGACCCTGGTGTCTCATGGCTCCGTCCCGCGGCTCTTCAGCCAAATGCCTATTCGTAAGATGTGAGTATTTGGGGAGCACCTTAGTTTCACTCATATCCTCGTGAAGGTGCTCTCTGGTTGTAGTTTGTTTTGTTCCTCAGAAAAATTGGAGCCAGAGACACACTGAGACTTTTTTCTGAATGAGTTTGTAATAGTGGAAGACCTATGGTAGACACTTAATCTTGAATTTTTATTTTTTGTCATGTTGTTTTGTTTTGGTTTGTGCTGGAAATTGAACTCATGACCTCATGCTTGCCAGGCAGGTGCTGTGCCACTGAGCTATAGCCCCGACTGGATTTTTATTTTTTTGTTTTTTGGAACCGGAGGTCGAACTCATGACCTCGCACTTGCCAGGCAGGCATTTTGCCACTGAGCTAAATCCCTGGCTTAATCTTGAATTTTTAAAAAATGAACTGAGTTTTAGTTATATGTTCAACTTTCCTCTGGACCTTTTATTCTGCTTTTCTCCCCCCCCCATTTTGATGGTGCTGGTGTTTACACCCAGGCTTTGCATAAAAGAAACCAATCAAATGAATAAATTGTGCCTACCTGTTGTGTGTTTTCTTTTCTTTTTT
>PVJX010051387.1:0-10329 GCA_004027295.1 Dolichotis patagonum | reverse complement strand
AATGTAATTCCCAGCCCCTTTTCTTGTTGGTTAGGGCTCTTCTAGAGCACGCAGGCTAGGGGCCATCTGCTATCAGAGAGTGAAGTGCAAGCAAGGGCAGTATATGCTGGCTCCTTCCCTCTGGGCCAGTCAACCTTCACCAGCCTTCACTGTGAAAGTGTGTGCCACCCTCAGGGAACCAATTGATTTGTGATGACCCACTGGGTTCCAGCCCAGTCTAGGCAGACCCCTACAATCCGCTCTGTGAGGGGAGCAAACAACTGAACCCGCTTCCTTATAGAGCCAGGACTTTCCTGCCCAACTCCAATATGTCATCTAGTTGGTTGCCCATTTCCCGTGGAACGGTCCCATTCCCATCACTCACCATGTGTTGATGCCTGTCCCCAAGAACTACTGGGCTCCCCGACCTCTGACCTCAGTGCGGCTGCAGCGTGAATTCAGGGTGCCTCTGGGTGGGTCGCGAGCAGGGCTGGCTTTGGGCGGACCTCGCGCAAGGCTGTTCAGCTCCACGCTCCAGCTGCTCAAGCCAGTGACTTCGGCATGGGTTTGGTCACTCAAGTCAATCCCGGGCATGAATTCAGGTGGCTTGGTGAGAGTGCAGTGCTTGCCAATCTTAGCTTCTCTAATGGTAGCCCCGGGACCTTGTATTTGAGCAGTTTCTGTCCCTTCAGTTTCTTCCTGAGTTTAGAGAGTCCATTTCCCTCTGTTTGAATCTCTCTAGGGTATTCTATTCTGTCATTTGAACTGTCTCTTTCAGAGAGGCTCCATATCCTGCTACCTGTAGATCCGCCATCTTTCCCGTCTCTCCTGTATTGCTTTTCTTTGCATTGTCTTACGATGTCAAATTGTTATTTCATGATCTTTTGTTATTTATTTATTTATTTATTTATTTGATACCAGGGATCAAACTCATGACCTTGCACTTGCCAGACATGTGTTTATGCTGCTGAGCTAAATCCCCAGCCTCTCTATTGTTATTTTTGAGTTTTTTCTTTTATGGTTTTTAACTGTGATCCTATCTTAAAGGTCTGAGAGCCTATCTTCAGTTTCATTCAGCCTATTTAGTTCCAGTTTTCAATGGAATTTTTAACTTCCTGGATATCTCTTGAATTTGCTCTATGCATTCTATTTCTTGCCTATAGTGTTCATTCAAGTGAATGCTCCTGTACTGTATTTTATCTATGTGTTCTCTAGGTATGCTAAACAACTCCTTCATTAAGATTGTCATTTCTTTCTTTATCTGAGGGATTATTTCTGATCTTATTTCCTGTGTAGCCTCATAGATTTGTTTCTTTACATCATTTTCTATCTTTTCCAAAATTTCAGGTGTGTGGCTTCCAATGTCCTCTATTTTTATGTCTTCTGTACTTGTTCCAGATAGACTGGGGGTTTAAGATTGCATTGTGCTTTTCTGTTTAGTCATTCTCATCTCTTGGTTATATTTAGGTCTTTCAATCCCACTAGTCTTGATAAACATGTGTGTCTTAGGGTCCTACGGTATAGCTGACACTCACCTGGTTCCTGGGTCCTACAGTGTTGGCCCCTACAGGGGCCATTCACCTGAATTCTTCCTGTAAGGCCTGTTGAGTGAGTCCTATATTCTTCCTAAGCTGACTAGCCTAGGAATATTGATGTGAACCAATTGTTAGCTTGTATTGTTACTGTAGCTTCAGACTGTTTCAGGCTGGCAGACTCATCTGTCCTTGGTGTGTGTCTCAGCTGGGACCCTACTGTGTCACTGGGGATCTTGCAGGCCCAGCTGGGTTCCTCCAAGTTGAGTATGGCCTCACCAGCCCTCTTGCCAGCACACCCAGGTTTCTCTGTATGGAAGAAAGGCTCACTCACACTCTTACTGGCTGGAATAGGTCCTCCAGGTGGGAGGAGTATTCACAAAGGCTCTTGCTGACCCACTGCTGTCTTCTGCTTCGGACAGAATTCACTGTGCTCTCATTGGCCTTCTGAGGCCCTCTGGGTGGATGGAAGGGGTCAGCCAGGCTCCTGTCAGCCCACTGAGGTATTGCTGGTGGTGGATAGAGTCACTGATGGTCCTGTGGGCTTCCCAGGTTTTCCAGGTAAGGATGAGGGGCAGTTAATGCTCCCTTAAGCTGGTTAGATTTTTTTGGTAGCAGTAGGGCCTCACCTCTTAGTAAACCTAATCAGCTGATAAATGCATCAATGGATCAATCCACTTGACAAAATTATAGCTCCCATGATGCAATCATCTCCTAAAAGTCCATTAGCTGGCAACCAAATCTTCAACACAAAGAGCCTTTTGGAGAGTATTTTGGATCCCAATCAAATGTCTCATTAAGGCAAAACCTAATAGGGCACCTAGCCTGCCTTAGAAGACCTAGAAGGGCCTCCATGAAGAAGAAATGATCTAGCCAAGACTTGGAGGATGCAGTAGAGTCAGATTAAGTTTGGCAGAGGCCAGAATCTGGGGGAAGGGTTGTCTTCAGGTTGAAATAACAGCAAACAGTAAAACTGGGGGGCAGAAAGGGTGTGGCTAGCTGTAGAAATAGAAAGACTTTCTGTGAGGCTGACATGACCAGGAAAGACCAATGGAATGTGGAGTTGTAAAGGTAGGAAAACAAGTAAGGACTAAGCACCCAAGTTCTCCTTTCAGAGTATGGACTTCAGCCAGGAGGCAGGAGCCACTTTTAATTTGTGGTTTTATTTTTGTTTTTGTTTTTGTTTTTTGTACCAGATAGCGAACTCATGACCTCATGCTTGCCAGGCAGGAACTTATGCCGCTGAGCTAAATCCCATGTCCTAGGAGCCACTTTTAATGTTCCACCTTCAGTAGAGGAGGAGTAATGGAAGATCAGCATTTTTCAACAACCACCATGTTCTCCCTTAATTTTGTGTTTTTCTTCATGCTGTTGAACGCAGTTCTCCTTATAATGATTGAAAGACTCAGATACTTAATCTGGCAATATTTCCCAAATGGTGTTAAACTTGGTTTTGTTTGTTTGCTTGTTTTGATCATCTCTAAACAGAGCCCAGAAAGTTTCATACACACCTACAGAGGAAACTCCTTGCAAAGCTATGA
This sequence comes from Dolichotis patagonum, assembly GCA_004027295.1. Classification (NCBI taxonomy): domain Eukaryota; kingdom Metazoa; phylum Chordata; class Mammalia; order Rodentia; family Caviidae; genus Dolichotis; species Dolichotis patagonum. The sequence continues at coordinate 7,277 of PVJX010051387.1, read as the reverse complement.
AAGGGCAACAAGAGGTACCCTGAGGTCTGAGCAAAGGATATCACCTTGCCCTAAAGGATGCAACAGTCAACCTTTTGTGTCTATGTTTCAACAGGAAAGTTGCAGGGGTTTGGACCTGATGATGCTGGCTTCAAGAGGTCAGATGAAAAATATCTGTATTATAGGAGGCCCTGAGCCATGCCTGTGAGCCATTATCGGGATGTGGACAGTGAGATGAGTTCAAGGCTCTAAGGTGAAGGACATGTTAATGAAGCCAGTACATGTAGATTTTATTATGTTTTAGGCATTGTTTTAAGGACTTGATGTATTAATTAGCTTATTAGTTCCATTAACTTTAACAAAGGCCCTGTGACACAGTGATCTCCATTAAGTGTATCCATGAAACTAATGCCAAGAAATGCTAAATAACTTGGCCAAGGCCCAGACTGCTAGGCAGAAGTGCTGAGATTTGAACCCTATACTTCTAGAGCCAGCTATGCTCCTTATTTCCCCACCCAGCTTGTAGCCTGGGGAGCAGATCCATGGGGGTTGAAGGCTTCATTACCTCCCTTAATCCCCATCTTCTCAGACCTAACCCTCCTGATCAGCTTCAACTCTGACCCCACATCTCCCCCTCTCTTGATGGCACAGAAGATACCACTGATATCTCTGTAATGTGGGAAGTAGAGGTGAGGGCCCACACTCTGTGAGCAAAACACAGTACTACTTGCCAAGCTGGTGGAAGAGGAAAACACTCCCTGGTTTTGCTGATAAAATTGTTCACAAGGTTTTTCCCCGCCTCCACTCTGCTATTCCAGGATCACTGTTCAAATTCTGTCTCTTTGTACCCTATTTCCCCAAAATAAGACTAGGTCTTATATTAATTTTTGCTCCAAAAGACACAGCAGGCCTTATTTTCAGGAGATGTTTTATTTTTTCATGTACAATCATCTACATTTGTTTGTGTACAACAATCTACATTTTGGGAAATGGGAAGAAAATATCCAATGGGAATGGGGACAAGGGAGGGAGAGGAGGAAAAGAAGGCTGGGACAAGAAAAATAAGAATAGAAGAAATAAATGGAAACAAAAATGTTTTGAATAAGTAGGGAAAGAGGAGTTGAAGGGAGAGGAGAGGAATGGTAAAGAAAATAGAATCAAGGTATATCATGTGCAAGTACAAATTTCATATGATAAATGTTATCATTATATATATTTTAAATGTACCAATACAAAATTGATAGATGGAAAAAAACCAAATATGATCATGTTATCTTCTCCTGAAACTTCATTATAAGTCTCCAAATCCTGAATTCGAGCCTGAATTTCTGTGATTCCATTTCCAATAGAGCGATTGGCCCCAATCTCCTGTCCAGCAATAGAGTTCTCCTTAAATGAGTATCTCTTCTATACAAAATCTGTTCATAGTGCACTTTATCCTGTAAATTCTTCACCCAAATCACAACCTCTTGCAGACTGGGCTTCACAAACTTTCTCTTTCTATTAATTGAGGTGTAAGATAGAAGTGGAAACAAAAACGAAAGTTAAAAATGGTCCACACAAAAGCAATGAAAAATTTCAGACACCAAAATTCAGGAAACATTTCTTTATGTCACATAAGTGCATTAAGTACATCCATCACAACACAAGATATACTGAACTATGAAGATTCACATTAGATGCAACTACATTTCTTCATTGTCAAGCATGCATGTTATTTGTGCACTGTATCTGTACTTTGGTCATTCAGCAGTAAGTCTTAAGCTCATCTGTTTACATAGTCACTTACCTCTTGTCCAAAGGCACCCACTTGAGCATTTACAAGTATTTAACTATAATTTATGTAACCATTTATTTTAAGTATAGTTGTCAATAGTACTTATTTGCATTTAAATACATATTTAATATTATTTTATAATTCAATATGTTCCTTGTGTGTTTCAGTAGATGCACTAAATGCATCTGTCTAGTTGTCAGGCTTAATTAAAGCTTATTTTGGGGGTACATCTCTATTATGAGCAGGCCAAGAAAATAGTGCGAGGGTTTATTTTCTGGCTAAGTCTTATTTTGGGGAAATGTGGTAGAAGGCCTACCTGTTTATCTAAAATACACACACAACATTATTCTCTGACTATATATTCACAGCACTTATCACAAAAAGCTAAAACTATATAATCTATTTGTTTACCTGGTTATTTTCTGGTTCCTTTTTGGGGTAGAATGTACATTTTATAAAATGTATGTCATGAATCCTATGACAGCAAGGCCTTGGTCATTCACTGTTGTGCTGCTAGATAGCTCCTAGGACATAGGTCGCAAAAGAGACCCACCTAAGAAACATCTTTCCAATTAAATGAGGAACTGAAGGGCAAAGGAAATTACCACTGACCCTTTCCAGCTCCCCAGTCAACCAGCCTTGTTTTGGGCCGAGAAAGTGCAAGTCCCCTTCCTTCTTACCTCTTTTTCTCCTGTCCCTAACAGTAGTCATACCATGCCATAAAGAAGAAAACCCTGTTTGGATTCTTGCTTCCCCTCCATGTCTCTGAATCATCCTCACCTTTTTCAGACTTGCTTCTCCCTGGAAGGAGAGAAGAGCTGTGTGCTTCGATTTTGTCTCTTCGCCTGACTAAACCCGTCATACATTTCTCTCCCTTGCAAAAGTGAGCTGTGTCGTTCTGCAGCACATCTCCAGTCAATGAACCCTTTCACTGAGAGGTGCATCCAACTGATAGTTGGAGTTTGTGTACACATAAGCAGGGAGCTCTGGAGAGGGCACAAAACTCTGTGAGCCCTAGGGAATGGAACTAAAACATGTGTGGATATGCCTGTGGCCAGGTTTCCTTTCTTGCCCTGAGGAAAGGGGGCTCTCCCTGCTCTGCCCTGCAGCCGACTTCAGATTCAGCTCTCTGTCAGCTGCCTTGTGCGCTTTTATCCCAAACAAAATCTCAGAAGGCAGAGAAGGGTAAAAAAGGTTGAACAGCTGGAGTTTGGCCATACTAGTGTGAAAAAGTTTTAAAATCGGAGGTAGGCTTTTCAAATTGTCATTGCTTTTCTCACTCTGACTTCTTCTGCAACAAAGTTTGCTCACTTGAAATGCAAAAGGAGCAAAGTATTACATCCCCAGGAAGACTGTGGCAGGAGCTGCTCCCTGGAAGGAGAGCAGTGGAAGAAGCCAATCGAAGACATTTCTTTAGAACATTCAACATGTGGGAATTCAGATAACAAAGTCAATCTTTAACTCCAAATTTGGTTAATTATCAGAAGCAGATGCTAGTTTACTAGCTTTGAATCACTATACATTGAATATAAATAACATTTTAATAAAGACAGTTTGTTTCTACTTGGAATATTTTAGGCGAGAATTAATTATGGGCTCAGATCTTTTCTTTAAATTCTTCTATACTTGAAGAAAATGTCTTATCCTATTAAGACATTGTACATATGTATATCAGTTCCCAAACACAAATGTAATTATTATGTTTTACAACCATACACTAGTAAAAAGGAAATAAGAAAGATAAGATTTATCCTGTTACATACATTTTTTAATTGTTCAGAAGTTACTAAGACATTTAGACATGTTGCCTTACAATTTTATTTTTCTTCATCTACAATATTCCTTTCTTCTCCATAATAAACTTTTCACCACCAATAATATCTATTGAGAAGTATACAAAACACTGTCATCTTGGACACCAAGTATTTAGGCCAACATGCTGTGGAAGTTTCAGATTATTTCCAAATCTCCTGATACCTTGGGTTCTTGTGGTTTGTGTCTCAAAACATATTTCCTTCTCTTCATTTTAATCATATGCTTTTGGAACACTGAATTCTCCCTAAAATTTCGGTAGGTTTCTAGGCTGAACTTTTCCCTTCTCAACAACTCTTTTTAAATAATGCAATGGAGACCACATTAAGGTTTTGAATCATCAAAACCTTTTTTTACGATGCATGTTCCCAAAATGAACTAAATTCAAAAATCATAGTCATTCAAATAAAAGATATAAAAGTCTTCCCATGGCACATCTTTGGAATATTAACATTCCTTGAAGTTTTTCGTCTTGAGATTTTTTTCTACTGGGACATACTTTGATGGAAGAATAACTTTGATCTTTTTTTTTTTCAACTCCAAGGAGTCTATGCAGAATTTACAGGTATGACAAAACAGAAGAATCATCTCATTCAATCCTAAATCTTTTTTGTCCTGAATGCCAGTTGCCAGTGTGAAATAAAAAAGAAAATTTTACAAACTTCTACAACCATTCTGAAAGTGCCAATCTACATTTCATTCTGTAATCAGCTAGTTCACATAGCAGATGTCTGATTCACCTGCTGCACTAAGTTTTGGCAAACACCCTACCTGACCACTGCTGATTCTGATAAGTATGCCAGCGAGCTGTGTTTACCCAGCCTTGAGAAGATACACAAATATGAATGAATGCAGAACCACATTTTAAGTGTCAACTCTAAAATTCTGATTGGGAGAGTTTTTAAAACTATGATGGCTGTGGGTCAATTTTTTTAATTGAATCATTTTCACAATTTGGGGAATATTTTAAATGAGGAAAAAGAAAAATAAAGCAATATAAAGTGGACAAATTAAAACAAGATATTTTGCTTGCCATTTTGAAAAACAACTTTTACACAGTTACACTTGTGAGGACCAGTGTATGCTCTACGAGGTGAAAGGAGTTCTAAAACTTTACGTGTGTGTGTGTGTGTGTGTGTGTGTGTGTATTATTGGTGATGTAAATCCACGTCCTTGCTCATGAGAGGCAATCACTCTACCACTGTGCTAAACGCTCAACCCTTTTTTATTTTGAAATAGGGTCACACTAATTGCCCAGACTAACTACAAACTGTGATCCTTCTGCCTCAGCATCCGAAGTAGCTGGGATTACAGATGTGAACCAGCTTGTGAGTAAGAACCAGAACAATGGTGGTGAAGCCATGGCATGTATGCAGGCTATTTATATTGTTGAAAGCTCTAAAAGATTCACCATCACTGAGCTAGAGATTTTTAAATCAACTATGTATCCTAATTGCATGTGTGTAACAACTATGTACCCTAAATGGTCAAGGACGGACAACTGATGGTACAATCTGGGCCAGCACTGTTGGGGCATGAGGTTGAAGTATTTCATCAGAAACCTCTCTGTGACACCTGGCTCACTCCTCTTTAGGACACTTTCCTTTCCAGTCTTCAATCCCCATCTCTTTTTGCTCTCAGCTGTCAATTAACCCTGAATAAGGGCTTCAGTTTTAAAATACATAGATCTATGTTTAAAGAAACAGTCAACTCTGGAGCCTCTTAGTGTAAATGATGCACTGATTGAGGCTCCTCTTCCTTTCTATTGTGTGAGTCAGAGGTATGAACAAGGGAATGAGGGAGCTCACTCGTCTGTTCAAATACAATAGTGCAGGCCAGGTGTGTTGATGCACATGTGATCCTAGCACTCAGGAGGCCAAGGCAGGAGAATCACAGCAAGTTTGAGGTCAACCTGGACTATGAAAGCCTGTCTAAAACACAAACAAATAAACAAACAAACAAATGAACTTGCAACGTGGTGGATGACTAAGCTCCTCAGCTGTGACTGATCACTTAAGTAGCAACATGCTATGCCAGGTATCTTACTCAGAAGGAAGCCAGGCCCCATCTTAAAGGAGGCTTCTAGTATGCAAGGGGTCTCATAAATAAACCATGGACGTTTTAAGTGACAAATGACTAAGACAGAGGCACAGCAAAATGCCACTGAGTCCCAGTAGAAAAATATTATTCTTTGAAGATCTTTAATAGGAAAAACATACAGTCAGAAATAAGTGATTGACAATAGGAAATAAAAAGGTAGGTCTTGCATAAGGGAAGGGGACCAAGTAGCAAGGGAAAGGGAGAGAAGAAAAATTAAAATATGTTCTGTACATGTGTGAACTCCTCATGATTAATGCAATCATTATGTCCTACAAATATGTACTGATAAAATAAAATGGATTAATAAATACCTCTCTGGCAGTGCCACAGAACATTAGAATGCAGAAAACTGTGAAGATGCTTTAAAAACAGACCAGGCCTGAGCAGATGAGGGCAGGCAGTAAGGCAAGGCCAGGGGAGCAGGCTGTCCTTCTGAGGAGTGGAGGATCACTCATGTTCGTGTAATGTGGATGAAGAGTGAGCAGGAGAGTCACCCTGGGGGCTGACCCACATGGCAGGAAAATTAGTGCTGTATAGTGTGTGTGTGTGTGTGTGTGTGTGTGTGTGTGTGTGTGTTTGTGTGTGTTTTTGTGTTGTTCATCTCTATTCTAAAAGATGATTTTCCCAGGAGTTGTGTTTGTCTTCAAGAGAGTTACAAAAATGGTGATCAATGATTGATTGATTAATTGATTGATATTTTGAGATAGAGTCTTGCTATATAGTTTGGGCTGGACTTGAAATCACTATGTGGCTCAAACTGGCCTTGAACACTTGGTGATCCTCCTGCAACAGCCTCCCAAGTTCTGGGATCACAGGTACAAACCACCACTCTGACAAAAAAATATTATTTTGAGACACCCCTTATATCTGAGATCTGCTATAGTAGTCATACTATAGCACTGGTTCCTTACCACCCTGCAGGTGTGTGGAATGTGGGTTCCTTACCAGCTAATATCCCTATGTTCAAGAATAGTTCATAATTGATACATATGACACTCTTCAACAGGGCAACCCTGGCCAGGGAATAGCTCAGTGGCACAGTGCCTGCCTGGCAAGTGTGAGATCTTGAGTTTGATTTCCCATACCACCCTCCCGACCTTCAGAAAAATAGGACAGCCCTTGTAACTTTAGAAAACTCAACATTTAGTCATAAAGAAAGTTGGTTAACATCTCAAGCCTATAAAGTGCTTTCTGTGTGTCCATACTTACATTAACCAGTCATAGAGCAAATAGGCTATTTTAATCTCTATATCATCTAATTATTTAAAGCTTGTTTGTACAAGAATGTTTTGTGAAATTTAAACAACAATAAATAGGACTAAAAATGATTGTGTCTTTTTAAAAAACATAAGCAATGACATTTGCTACCCCCCCAAAAGTAATGCTTCCTAGCAAAAATATATTTACATCTGGAGAACTTGCTATACATGGTGAAAAAACTGGAAGGGTGCTGATACATGCACACACTGTCCTACTCAACCACACCCAGCTTGTGGAGGAAGTCATTTGTCATGGTTATTATTATTCCTTAGACATCAACCCCAGGCTTACGAAGGTAATAGACAATCCCCTATTCTATTTATGTTTGCAGCCACAATTTGAAATCATC
>PVJX010051386.1:0-10306 GCA_004027295.1 Dolichotis patagonum | reverse complement strand
AAAGCGATATGCTTGTGTGTCTGCATTTATCTTCTATACATACATATTAAAGAACGATGCCAAAAGATATCCTAGACTTGATTTAGCAAAACCCAGGTATGAGGACATCAACAGTACATGAATGTGAGTCAGGCACAGTGGTTCACACCTGTAATGCCAGCTATTTAAGATGCTGAGAAAAGAGGACAGCAAGTTTGAAGCCACCCTGAGAAACTTGGTGAGAGCTTGTCTCAAAGGGCAGGAGGGCAGGAGATGTAGCTCAGTTGTAAAGAAAGCCAGAGAGAGAGAGAGAGATAAAGAGAGAGAGGGAGAGAAAGAGAGATGGGGGAGTCCAAGAGAGACAGAGAGAGAAAAATAAAAGAGGGGGGATGGATGTACATATAGAAGAAACAAGACCGGACGGGAATTAATTAGCAGGATAATAGAATATGGGAATCTGCCAAATGAATTGTCTGTGTTTGCACATATCTTTGAAGTTTTCCAAAGTCGTGGCCTCCATAAAATGGCCATGTGTGATATTCTCCCTTTGTCGCCAGCTGTGGCATATAGACTTCAGGCACCATTACTTGTCCTGCAATGTGGCATTTGCATTAGGCCATTGTTAAATAAATAAGGAACGAGAACCCCAAAGTTAATAAGGGATGTGAAGTTCTCCACAACTCTGTGTATGGTTGTTTTTCTCATTGATCACAATAGGGGCTCCCTCTAGGACCTTGGAATGCTTCCTTTTTTCAGTGTAAAATAAATAGGAGAAACAGGTGGAAATCTCGTAACATAATAGGAGGCAGTTCCTTCATTCTTGTAATTACACGGCACTTCCACTAGACTCTGGAGTACTAAAGTTCTTTGAGAAGATGCATAATCTATGACTTTTCCGTAGAGGGATTCAAAATTGGAGACACAAAACTGAATTAGTCATTATGTTGCCACTATACAATGAAATAGCTATGTGTTATTTCCTCAGCATCGGTTTCTCACAGCGTTTATGAATTTACCTGCCTCAGAATATCTGTGTTTAATCTCTTTCTCCAGATGTCTCAGTCTGCATTTAATTCCCACTTGAATCCTGTGGGTTTTTTCCTCAGATTTCAAAGTTCTTAGGCCTATTCCTATAGCTTCTTTATTTCTATAGATGCTTGCCAAGCCCCCAAATGTAACAGCATTGAAAATATCAATGTTGTGCTAGTGTTTTCATTTTCCAAATCACTAAATAGAGGCAAATATGTGGGAGGAAGCCACAAGTAGCAATCTATTAAAACAATTAAATCTATTAACCAATTAAAAATAATTTTTATTTTAGAATACATACATACCTTTCCAGGTAATGATATAAATATTCTTCCATTTTCATTTCTATATGTACTTCTTGTATCCACACTTTTTCTACAAGGAACATGATTTAGGGAATATTCACCAAAAGATTCATTAAGACAAAAAGATAGCATCATGGCCATCAAAAGAAACAGCATCAAATATTAATGGAAGTTAATTCTACTGCTAATGACTAGAAAAATATTGGACTTGCCTGGAGATGCATGTTGATATTCAACAATCTTTTTTCTTATCACTAGTTACTAGAAGAGCAGTGAGCTTCAGATATGAAATGATTAAGTCTTTTTATCTGTGATTTATTATCTTAATTAAAATTACACACTAGAGGTGAGCATGATGGCACAAACCTATAAGCACACTATGAGCCAGAGTCCAGTCCAGGCTAGAAAATGAATTCACGACCAGCCTGAACTACATAGCGAGACCCTGTCTCCTGTCTCAGAAAAAGAAGGAAAAGAAATGATACACTAAATGCCAACTAAATTGTTCAATACCATCATATTTAAGTAAAAATATTACATTATTTTATTCTGCTGTTAAATTCAATTGAAGTAAAATATATGTTAGGTATCTTTAAGTTCTTGATTGAGAAGGATGAAAAGGCCCTTCACCCACAGGAAATCTCCCAGAGAAGGATGAAAAGGAAAATCATATGGGAATATTTGCTTTCTATATACCATTATAGATGTGAAATGTAATCAATATGAATTCTACATTAAAAGGATAAACTAGTATGAAAAGATGGATTAAAGGCGATATTAGTTCTTCTTTATGTATATATGTGGTGAAGAAAAGGAAGGAACCATGAGGAGTAAAAACAAAGCCCAGAAGAAGGTCCAGGTTGGCCACCCAATCATCTTTTGCTGTTCAGAGCACCCTGCTGAGGATCCAACATTGAACAAGCGGATGCACTTTATTTCTGCAAAGGGCAGGTGGAGGATGTGGCCAGAACACTCAAGCTCATTATCATTCTTTGTGCCTGGGTTTCTCTCCTGACACTGTTGAGGTCTGGACTGATGGGGCTTCCCAGCTGCACACCTTAGAAGCTCTTCACAGGGACTCTGTGATTTTGCTTTACTTACAGAAATACTTTTTAGGTTTGTGAGAAAAGACTACAAAACACTTAGCAAAAAGTATGAAATATCTAGTATTATCTTTTTAACCTAATCTATTGGCATATTCCAGACATCTGTACTATTCCTCAGTCTGGTAGTTTAGCAAAGTATATGATTTGAACTCAAGCAGGTTTATAAAAGTTGCAGTAACTAAGGACAAGGATGATCTATGCACTCTAACTTACTGTGACGTAAACTGCTAGAAGAAATTAGATACCAAAAATTCCAGACAGGAAGTTTGAAATTCTCATTAGCATGTCCATAATGCAAGTGGAAATAAAAGCCCAAGTTAAACAATTGTAGGCACATGGGATGGCCGGACCACTGCTTTTAAAAATAGTTAATTTGAAGACAAAGAATCTCATTAAGTTGAACTTGATGTGTATTAAAGGAACTACAACATAAAAAAATTCCTTAAGTAAATATGTATAGACTTCCTAAACACTCTCCTTGCCTTTTGTCTGGTTGACTTCTACACCACTCCACACAGCAAAGGAAACTAGTGAGGAAGGGGCTTTTATGTGGTCCAGTATTATGTATATCATTGTGTAGTGTTTAAATCATATTAAACATACCTCCTCCAATGTCTATCATGTCTGCATGGTAAAAACATTCAGTATTCTCTCTCCTATCTTTTTGAAATACATGATATATGCTTGTTTTTAAAAGACCTCCTACTTATATTAACCTAGCACTCATTGTTGTAGCTCTCCCCTTCTCTCCTCTTCTTATTCTCTCCCTATCCACCTCCAATCCATGCCCAATTTGCAGGTCAATCTCTCCAGACATATATGTAATGTCATAACTTCTTTGGTCAACAGCTCTCAGTCAATGGCTTTCAAAACAAATCCAAAATGTTTTCATGTAACTAAATCTTTTCACAGGTGGCTCACAGCCTCACTCTGTGCATATCTCCATCCTTGTCTCTCATATGCCCCTTCAACTGTGCCATACCCCAGACACACAGGCAATGTCGGTTCTGCTAAGTATGCTGCAAACTTTTCAACCTGCGAACACACTCTTGCCTCTCCGTGGAATGTTCTTTACCACTCAACCCAAATTTCCCACCTTCCCCTCTATCTAGTTAACTCCTATTTATTTTTCAGATTTTCAGTTTGAATATCTTTTCCTTCAGATATTGCAGAACCAATACCTGCAGTACATGCGTGGCGGGTGGTCCCTAAAGCTCTCCTACACCTTGAATGCTCCTAAGTATCATCATCATGGATTTAATCTTTAATTTTCCATGGGCAAGAATAAATTTTGATAGCATCCAACACTCATGAGAGCTGAAACAGTACAACTATTTTATCAACTTTTTCCATAGTCTTAGTAAAATATCTTCATGGAGGGCCAAGGAATCCAATTTCCAGTCATGATTAATATTTTGTCTCCTGTTTTTGGAGGATACTTCTCATGCTATCGAAGTTTTATGGCAACCCTAAAACACATATGCTACGCCTTGTTTCTGGGTGCTCCTCCAAGCCTCATGTGGACATCCATGGGGCCATTCAGAGATGACTGGACTTAGGTTGTGCGATGCCGGAATCAAGGATGCAGTGCTGAGATAATTCCTGGTGTGATGCTAGGATTAAGACTGCTCCAACCTGGGTGTGAGTGCTGCTCACCCTAGGAGTAGGAGTAGCCTGGGAATGATATAAGGGACAGAAAGAGTCTGCTTCCTTTGCGTCTAACTCACTACATGCTGGTTTCTGCCTGCTGTGTTTCTCCTCTGGGATGCCCCTTTGTCATGCCATGCTGCCATGGATTATGGACTGAACTTCTACAAACTGTGAGCTGAGATAAACTTTTCTTCCTTTAACACTGGGTGATCGATATTTTGCCTCAGTAATGAGAAAAGTCACTAAGACAATACAGATGCAATAGAAGTGACAGATAAAATGACTAATTCCTTTGGAGTTGTCATGGAGAAATGATGTCCATGACCTGTACTGAATAAAAAGTTTTGAATTCATGGAATAGCATTCATATTCAAAGTTATCAATGTTGCCTCCTTATGTGAAAACAGTAACTCATAATTTTGCCTCATACCAATAAAAAGGAAGAACGGGAGACAATGGGAACTAGTGATAGGTAGGAATGAGGCTTAAAAAAGAAAGTATGGCCGATCACATGACTACCACTCATTCTCTGTAACAGATCTAAAAAGAGATATCATGTCCAGCATGCTGAAGGAAGGAACTCAGGAAAAGTGTCAGAAAGACTTTCTGAGAAAGAGTACAAGGGCGTGACTGGCTTGGGTTTGTTTTACTGTGGGGCTTCCACTGTCAGAATCTCTACACATAGTTTTCCTCACAAAAATATGTAACCCCTTCTTTCTCGATAAATAAATTATACACATTTGATTTTATGCCAAGATTTTCAGTGATTAATGCTTCATAGTTTTCACAGTTAGTCCATTTTTGTATTCCTATTATCATCTGGTATCTCCTTCTAAAAGTGGCTCATGAACTAAACCTTATTGATTCTGAGTTGCTCACCTCTCTCCCTGAGGATAGATTCCAGGTTCTTCTTGTCTCAAATAAAGAATTGAACAAAATGAGCAAAGCACAGTGGCAAACTATGTGAAAAGGTGAAAGTGAAGGGTGAGGGAGAAACTAGTCCTGTAGAGCGAGCTTGGCCAAGTAAAAGAGAAAAAGCCATAAAAGAGAAAACAGGGTGGACCACCATGAAGAAAGCCACCACAGCGTGCTGCTCTTGGTGTCTGTGTCCTTCGTACTGTCTGAATCCCAAGAAAACCAGTAAGAACTGCTACGTGTGAGTACTGACAAGTGGTGTTGGGATCCTGCCTTAGGTTGGTGTCAGCTCTATTAGAAACTGTCAAATCCTCATAAGATGTTCCGATTAGAAACTGTCAAATCCTCATAAGATGTTCACGTGCAGGGCTTTGAGAACTGTTCTGCTCACGTGTCTGGGATCATGTGATTAACAGGTTATGGTAACTTCTCCACCCATTTTTCCAGGCCCTAATTTATCTCAGTATTGCCAAAGCTTATTTAGAGAGGGTTTTTTTTCAGTTTTGGGTTTTTTTTGTTTTTTTGGGTTTTTTTTTGCTCCATATATTTCTCTTTTTTTGCCAATCAATAATGGTTACCCTTTGGGGCCTTTCCCACCACTCAGGGTCCCTCCTAGGCTGTCCTCCCAGTCTCTCTTTAGCTTTCATCCCCAGATAACATTTTCAACTTGTCTTAGTTACTTACCTCTTTGCCGAGACACCCAATGTTAAAGGAAGAAAGGTTCAAAGCTCCAGTTTATAGAGGTTTCTGTCCATAATTGCTGGCCTCAAGACAGGTTGGCATGGCAGAGGAGCACTGCAGAGGGGAAATACTCCACAGCATGCAGGCAGGCAAGCATACATTAACCCTCTTTCTGTCCCTTACATTTTATGCAGACCACTAACCTAGACCTCACACCCTTAATCCTAGCCAGAATTTTGGCAAATCAATCAGAGGACTGATTTAGTAATCACACACCGTTGAGCCCAACATCACACCTTTGAAAACTCTATGACTGCACGAGGCTTTGGGGGGACATCTGGACACAAGCCATAACACAGTTTTAACAACTTTGCATGAAGTCCTGCACCCCCACCCCCATGCTCAGCCTCTAGGAATACCCAGATTCCATCTAGAAAGGACTGTGTTAGAGACCTGGTCCTAGGGCTCCTAGTCATATTGCACTGCAAAACAAGATTACTGGCTGTGAGACAGCATGAACCAAAAGCAGAAAGTGCATCATAAATAAAAAATACAACTATCAGGAAGCTTGCTATGCTAGTGTAAATGAGGAGTATCCAAAGAGAATAAATTCCTGTGGATCACATTCAGTTATTTTAGAATGTCTATGAAATGAATTTATTTTTCATATTATGGTATGTCTTTGCAGTTGATGGGTCCTCAGGGGGCAGAGGAACTGTTTACATAAACATTTCTCTGCAATCATGTAGCAGTATGAATCATAAAATGATATGTCATGCATCCTATTCTACTGTCTCACAGTAATCAGCAGTAGAAATATTTTCTTTAAACTTCCAAAACATCAACTGATTTGCGAGAAGGTATGACTAGAACAGTCTTAAATAAAGATAGAAATAAACTTTTCAATTCTTTTCACAACAGAGGTGCTTACATGTAATACATTTTTATGGGCCTCTAGTTTTATATTATGTGTGCACTCAGTGACAATAAATATTGTTTATCTACTATGTATTATAAGACTACTTTGAAAATGGAGAAATACATGAGACATGGTTTCTACTTCAACACTTTTAATTCCTGATTAATCAAATTGTAAAATAAATTTTGAAGAGAAATAAATGGAAAATTATATATATAAGATAAATACTAAATGACAGTCAAGGATCAAATATCTGATGGAGACATCCAGAATTATACCCAGAAGAAAAGAATTTGAGATTCATACTTCTAAAATTAAATGATTCTCATTTCTGCCATTTTGGGAAAGTTTGCTGAAAGCTTAGCATCCTTAGTACAAATAGTAACAAAGGGATATATAAGAGTTAAGTTAGAAATTAATGGGTAGAACAGGGCAAGGGTTTCTCTGGATAAGGGGGGCTTAAGGAAGACTCCTGGGAGAGGATTTAACTGAGACCTGGCTGTTGGACCTGAGAGAGATAGGAAAGAGGGAGAAAAGGACCAGTGTGTGAAGACTAGGACCAAACTTCCTCAGTGCCAAGCTGCTTTTGGCTTGTAACATGTACTGTATTATTTAAAAATCTCAGGACCTAAAATAAATATTCATTCTTTTATTATAAGTTCTGTACACTTCCCTCCAGGGAGACTCTCCAATTCTTGCAGACTGAATTTCAGTGCCATCTCTTTCTCCCAGGGACCAGCTCCATAGCTTATTCCTGCTTGCAAGATGGCCTATTTGGTGAGCTGTGAGTGACTTAAGAACAGAAACCATGGTGTGAGCAGACTCCTATCCTAGAAGCCCTAGAGTTGCCACTCAATATCCAATTTTTAGTTCACTTGAAAATTACCTATTGAACATTTACTATATCCTATACATTTCCTTTATTGTTGTAGCACTTTGTTTTGCTTTGAGCCACAATTTCCCTACTGAAACTTTTTGTTTTAAATTAACAGAAATATTAAACTAAACCTCCCAGTTTCTTCTACAGAAGGATGACAGCACTCTAATAACCAGACAGTAGCTAAAAACTGCTGGGGATTAGAGGAAAGTTTTACTTTTCTGATTTACCCTGTACCCCTTCTTTGAGAGGTCCTTCTTTTGATCCCAGAATATCCACATACATGAGGCTGAGTTGTATCAGAGAGAGTCACCCAATCAAGACAGAGAAGGAGAGATCTAGGAGTCTACATATTTTTATTAATTCCTGGATCTGCTGCACAAGTCCCAGTCTTTCCACATGAGAAAAATAAAAACTTACCACTCAGCTAATTATAGTTTAGTTTTTGTTCTAAGCGGCTGAATGTATTCTTATAGGATGAGGTATCCAAAAGAAGAGGAAGGTATAGCTCAGCGGTAGAGCACATGCTTAACATGTACAAATTCCTGCATTCAATCTTCAGCATAAATAAGTAAATAAATAAAGGCATGGAGAGGACAGACTGCCTGTTTATTGACTGTTTGTACAATGGATCTAAGGTTTACTACTCTCAAACCTTTGGCAAGATAACTTAGTCCCTCTAAGCTTCAGACTTTTCATCTATAAAATCAGGACACTAATAATAGCTGGTTCATAATAGAGTTACAAGAACTCAATGAGATGATATAAGCCAAGTGTCTGGCAAATAATATAAATATTTAATAAAGGCTAGTTTATTCTCATTCTCAGTATGATTATTATCATCATATTACTGTTAAGTATTTGCTTACTGAAGAAATGGATGAGTAAGTGGGTTTCCTTTTCAGACTCTAATGAAGTTATCAAATTTGGGAAAGAAATTAAAGAAGATGTGACTTTAGAGGCACCAAATCAATAAATGCTTAAATTGTTGTATTGATTATTTTCAAGCCTGTCCTTTAGAAAATAAACTTTTACTTTAGGACAGTGTTTGGTGTTTACAAAGATACTGTAAAGAGAGAGTCCCCATATTCCCCCACTCAGCTTCTATTATTATTATCTTGCTACATCATCATGGCCATCTGCCACATTTAATGAACCAATGCAGTAAATTATGATTAACTAAAGTTCATACTGTATTCCTATTGCTTTTGTTTTTATCCAGTGCCCTTTTTCTGTTTTGGAATAGCACATCATGCTTAGTCATCATGTTGCTTTAGCTTCCTTTCGGCTGTGAGTGTCTCAGACTTCCTTTGTCTTTAAGGGTCAACAGTTTTGAGGTCTAGTCAGGTATTTTGTATAGCATCTCTCAGTCAGGACTTTTGTGATTAGTTTCCTCATAACTAGACAGTGGAAGTACATTTCCTGAGAGAAAGGACACAGAGGTAAAGCCTCATTTGCATTATATCATTTCAAAAGCTCATACTATCAACATGACTTATCACTGGTGAAGTTAGCTTTGATCATCCAGCGGAGATAGTATCCATCAGGATTCTCCATTGCTGACTTATTTGTTCCTTCTCTTACATTCTGGTGTCTCTGGAAGGAAGTCACTATGTACAGCTCACATGTAAGGAATGAGGAGTTATACTTCACATTTGTGAGCTTTGAAAAGAGATGAACAATTTATTGTATCTATGATTTTTATGACTATAAGCATCACAATTTCAGTTTTCTTTCATGATGACAAAGTGTAGAAATAAGAAAAAATAAATACATATTTACTAAATGTAATTCCAACTACTTGAGCAACCTAGGTGGTAGTAATTGGAAATTACTGGTTGGCTCAAAAAATTTTCAGAACATAATGATCTATGGGGCTGGGGTTTTAGCTCAGCAGCACAAACAACTGCCTGGCAAATATAAGATCATGAGTTCCATGCCCGGTACAAAAAAAATTCTATGATGTTTAAGAACCCTAACAATGACCTCATAAAATGTCAGAAATAGCCATTGTATGTGAGTCATATGCATCATGTCACCAAGTAATTTCCAGGGCTGCAAAGTCTATGAGTTAGGACTTTGGATTCTGCCATCAGACACACATTCAAATGCAAGGTCCCTCACATTGCAAATCAGTGTCTGAGCTCTAACGTAATGGCATCACTGACCTCCTGGAAGGATCCTGAGGGTGAATATTCAAACATATAAAAATCCCCTTACACACTACCCACCACTTAGTAATTTCTGAAAAATACCATTTTTTGCATGTTACAATAATGTTTATTCTTCACTTCCAAAAATGTGAACTGTCCAGGGGGAAGTATGATGTTTGAAGCATGCTATTTATTTATCTAATAGTTTGTTTGTTGTTTGCTTGTCTGTTTATTGAAGTACTGAGAATTATGTACAGGTGCACATATATCGCTGTGACATGACATTTCCAATTTTTCTGGGAAAATACTCAGGAGGGGAATAGCTAGATTGAATGGAACTTCCAAGCCTCGTTTTTTGAGGAATCTCCATACTGATTTCCACAGTGGCTGCACCAGTCTACACTCCCACCAACAGTGAAGCAGTGTCCTTTCTCTCCACAGCCTCACCAACATTTGTTATCAGTTGATTTCTTAATGGCAGCTATTTTTTCTGGAGTAAGATGAAATAGCAATACTGGTTTAATTTGCATTTCTCGAATGACCAGTGATGGTGAACATTTCTTCATTTAGCTGTCATTTGTATATCTTCATCTGAGAAATGTGTGTTCATCTCATATGCCCATTTTTGGAGAGGGTCTTTGAATTTGAGGGGCTTGATATTTTTCAATCCTTTATATGTCTGAACAACTACT
>PVJX010051385.1:0-10321 GCA_004027295.1 Dolichotis patagonum | reverse complement strand
CAATACAAAACCTCAAAAAAAAACCCATAAATCACTAGTTGACAAACCACATACTGTCCTCCCAGAAATAGCTGTTCATGTTACAAAATTAAGGCATACAAAGTGAACACACAGTGAGGCTGCAAACAGAAAAAAAAGGATGGAATAAAGCCAATTGAGACAGTATAGTGAAATTGGCACAGAACATCACAGCAGGTCATCAGGACAACAGTAACAGGCAACATTGTATACCTCGTTGTTTTCACAATAGTTGTTCTTTTACTAGGTACAGCAAAATCAAAGAAATACACATTATAGAACACATCAACACAGAGTATTGAATAGAGCAACACTGTTAATCAGGACAAAGCAAAACATCGATAAAAATATCTGCCTTCAGAGACAGTAGAAGGAAGTTCCCCCGACTTGCTGTACCAAATATGGTCACCTCCTAAGAGATACCCAGATCCCTGGATCCCAATTGTTAATGGGTGTGTGTGTGTGGTACGTTTGGTTCTAAGCCCGTGCCCCAGTAGGCATCAGGCTGCTTACTGGTTGACTCGGTGCCCTAAGTTCCAGCATGGCGCGGATCTCAGGAGACGCTCTTGCTTCTGGTTTCCCCGCCCTGGGGTGGCTGCGGCTTGCCAGGCCACAGTCACTTTCCAGGGCAGCAGGCTGCTTACTGGTTGGCTTGGCGCCCCAAATTCCAGCATGGCGCAGATCTCAGGAGACCAAGAGATTATTTCTAATCTGATTTCCTCTATAGCTTCATGGATTTTTTTTCTTTACTTAACTTGCTATCTTTTCAGAAATTTCAGGTGTTTGACTATTAATGTCCTCTATTTCGATGTCTCCGGTACTTGTTCCTGATGGGCTGGATGTTTGAGATTGCATTTTGCTTCTTCATTTTGTCATTTTCACCTCTTGGGTTAATATTTTGGTCTTTTCAATACCACTAGTCTCAACTGTCCATCCTGTGTGTCTTAGGGTCCTACTGTGTGGTTGATATTGTCCAATTCCTGGGTCCTACAGTGAAATGGGGGGTCAGTCACCTGAGTTCCTCCTTCGGTGCCTGTTGGGTGAGTCCTATATTCTTCTTAGGTTGACTAGCCTAGGAGTATGATGTACGTCAACCCTTAGTTCCTATTGCTACTATGGCTTCAGGCTGTTCCAGGCAGCCAGATCTACCTGGCTGTAGTGTGCACATCACCCCGCTATGTCACAGGGTGTCTCGTAGGCCTTTCTGATTCCCTCTGTGTTGGGGGAGGCCTTGTTGGCACTCTCCTCAACCCCCCTGGTATTCTGGAAGAAGGACTCACCTACACTTGCCAGACTCACCAAGGTTGTACAGCTGGGGTGCAGTTCATTGGTGCTCCTGTTTACCCACTGAGGTCCTCTATTTGAGAGGGAAACTCACCAACTGTTTCAAGTCTGCTGAGGTTCTCTGTGTGTGTGAGGGGTTGCTGAGGCTCCCACCAGCCTACCAAGGTTCTGCAGGTGGTGCAAGGGGTCACTAATTGTCCATGGGCTGCTGTGGTCTTTTGGGTTGGGAGGGAGGGTGTGTGATGATCCCACTGGTCATGGGGCAAGGAGAAGATGAGATCAGCAATCTCGCTGGCCTCTGTGGTCCATGGGGTGAGGAGGGGGGCAGTCAATGATCCCAGTGGTCCCTAGGTCTGAGGAGCAAAAGGGGGGTTGAGGCCAATGATTCTGGCAGCTCCCAGGTCAGAGGAGTGAGGAGTGAGGAAGGAGGAGGGAGGAAGGGCTGACGATCGAAAGAGTGAGGAAGGGGGCCATATTCTGATACTGGGACTTCCTTTGAAATTTCTTCTCCAAGATCAGTTGTCTATCATCTTTGAACTCAGCCTCATATAGGGTTTTAGTTGTGGACAAATGCAGACAAATTTTTTGCCCGAATGTAACATGCATTGCATTTAGTCCACTTTTCAATAGTGTTATCCTTACCTGAAGTTTCATGAGCACTGTTTTTACATCAACACTCCTATCAGCACTCTGTTCATCTGAGCTGACACCAAAATTGCCTATCAGTTTCTTCATACCATGTTCTAGGGCTCATCTAGCCCACATCTCCATAGCTTTCCAAATTCTTCCTGCAAACCAGTTCTGAAGGTTTCTGAACCACACGGTCAGTTACAATTGCAGCAATAACTGCATTTCTGGTATCAACTTTCTGTATTATTTTCTTTTCCATTGCTGGAACAAATCATCTGATCTACAAATTAAAGGAGGAGAGATTTAGTTTGGTTCAGGTTGTCAGAGGTTTCAGTCCATGGTCAGCTGGCTCCAATCTGAAACAGAACAGAAGTGTGTAGTGGAGGAAAGTGGCTCTACTCAGGACACCCAAGAAACAGCAGGAGCAACAGAGAAGGAACCAGAGACTAGATAGAGTCTTCAAGGTAACACCCTCCAATCCACAGACACATGCACCCATATGTGTGGCTAATCTAGGCATCTCTCAAGCCAAGTAAGTTAGTCAGGGTTAGTCATTACAGTTGTCAACCCTCTGGAATTTTCTGGTTAGTGGTATCTCGACATGTGCCAAAAGGGCTAAAGTAGAGGCCAGAGTCTAATAAATACGGGCATCAGCATGTTGGTAATTTCTTTCTGGAGTATCAGGTCTGAACAGCGCTTCCCTAGAATTCTTGTGAATACAGCTGGCAAACTTATTTCCCAAGAGTCTCTAAGTATAGAATTTCCCTTCGTTTTCTGGTTCAGGATGGGGCAGCATTTCCCATGGTTGGATGTGTTCCCTGAAGAAAACCATCTGAAGCTGTGGAAGTCATTTAGGCTTAAGCAGTCCTTTAGGGAAGGATTTTTTCCCTTTGGAGAAGGTTTAACTCTAGATCCTGGGTCCCTAAGCACAGAGAAAGATCCTCTCAGCTTTAACTGTGGACAGTGCAGATTCAGAGTGCTGACAGCCCTCCTGGTATGTTTGGTCCCTTTGAGGAATTCTGCCTTCTTTTTCCTGTGTGGGCTGCTGTGTCCAATTTCACATTATCTAGGGTCCCAGGACCTTCAGTCACAGGTGTCTTGTAGTGAGATTCTGCTTCCTAGAGCTTTCTTATCCACCTTGCTTACCAAGATTCTGCTTCCTAGAGCATTCTTATCCACCTTGCTTACCAAGATTCTGCTTCCTAGAGCTTTCTTATTAAGCCTAAAAGTTTCATAAAATGCTAGAAAGGAGCTTGGATAATGCTTTGTGAAGGCATGTGTAGGTGAGCTCCACAGGAAGCGTGCCTTGACCCTTAATCCTGATATGTAAGCCTAATGGCATTTAGGAACACTTGGAAGGTTAGTAGAGTGGCCTCTAGGTGTGTATGGGTGGGCCATGCAGGTGTGAGTACAGAATCTGGTCTTTGCCCCTTGCTCTCTGACACTCTTCCCTGCTCTGCTTCCCGGCCACCAGATACTGAGCAGCTTTGGTCTACTGAACCCTTTTCCTGTGATGCTCAAGTTTTGGAGCCAGCTAACCATGGACTGAGTGCCTTGAAGCCACGAGCCAAATTAAATCTGTCCTTTAAATTGTGTGGTCAGGTATTGTGTCTCAGTGACAAGAAAGTTGATTAATGCATGACCTCTTAAAACTCATGAAGTAAACACTGTTCACATCAGACAAAGGTTCAGTTACAGGTGAACAGGTTCTGGGGAATCCAGTGTTCAGCAGGGTGACTAAGAGAAGACAGTGCTTAAATGTGAAGTGATGGATATGTTGATTAGCTGGAGTATGACAGTCATTTCACAGTGTGTATCAAAACAGCACCACGTACATGGCAAATATATAGTTTTTATTTTTCATCCACACCTCAATAAAGCTGGAAAATAGATAAATAAAATTCCTGTAAATTAATTGACAGAGGCAAAGATGGCTCAGGAGTTGTCAGGTCAAAGAAGCAGATGGTTGAATCTGACAGCAAGCATGCCGGAGAACCTGACTCATGGATTTGCTGAATCATTCCTCAGCAATGGGCTCCATCTTGAGTCGGATGCACAGGAGCTATCTTTATCTGATGCCCTGAGACTGGGTTCTAGACACTGGATCCATCTAGACACTGGATTCTAGAAAGTATACAGAAGAAGAATCCAAGTCTGCCACTTGGAACCATCCCAAGCAGTCTTCCTTTCTTTTTTCTCTTCCCAACTTCTCTCCTTTTCTCACCCAAACAGACTCTTCCTGTATCCCAAGATCTCATTGATCCATCAGCTGATTATTAATAGAATGGAGATGGTAGGGTGGACTCTGCCCAGGGGCTTTGCAACATCTCCTGGAATACCTTTAGATACTATACCAGCCAAGTGCGTATGTCCTGTGTATTCTAGAGACCACATGCTAATTAGGGACACAGCTTCTTTTCTGGAGAACTGCACAGAGCCTTTAACATGTGGATGTGTGTTAATCAGTCTCTAACAGGAGGACATGGAACACTTGTCCAAATGTGTGGAGTTTTCCAAAACCACAAGGCAGGGGGATACCTTTGGGGCACTAGGGCTCCAGCGGGGCAGAAGACAACTGTGTGATGACACCCTTGTTTATCAGAGGTTTTTGGCTCATTTTCATTTTACTATATAATACCATATGTGTAATAAATGAGACCTGTTCACTCTTCCAGTTCATTCCCAGAATCTGTGCAGGGAATTCTGTTATAACGTGACATGGACTTTCCTAAAAAATTGCCATTTCATGCAAAGCCATGCAATAAAAATCACAGCTACTTATGTGAAAAATAGGTAAGAAAAACAACACTCAAAAATGTCAATGATATATTAGAAAATGCAGCACCTAATAAAAATAGTAGCTCTGTTGTACACATGGTAATGGTTAAGAAAGGCTTAAGTACCACAATTGCTGTGACACTTGACCTTGAAAAGGTTTTGAATTCTGCGGTGGATGTGCATATCAGAGAGGTCTCAGCTGTGCACGATTGTGGGGGTAGTGGTGGTGAAGGCAACATTAACTGCTGTGACAGTAGGTGCAGATATAAGCAAACAAAAAATTCTCATTATGTTCAAAATGTTCCCCAATACATCAAACACATTGGAGCAATGATGTGTTCTTAAGACAAGCATTATACAGCAGAAAGGAATGGAGTGTTACTATTTCAGATTATTTCTTAATAGATGTTCTTCCATACACATAATTGACCAACCCACACACAAACACAGCATTCTTCTTTTCCTTAACAGGATTATCCACACTTACTGTGTGCTGGTTTTTTGTTATTATTCAGCATGGCTTCTTCCTCTGCCAGTTCATGGAGCTCTATCTTAATCTTTTCTATGGTTTAGCTTTCCAGTGTGCAGATGTTTATCATAACTCACTTAGCTTTTCCCGTTTGATAGCCACCTAAGTCTGTATACTGTTTCTACTATTTTAAGTTACATGAAGACTACTGTTTCTCCAGCGATAATGTTTCACGGTGGCTGTCACAGCTTTTGCTTAGGATATAGAAAGTGGGGGAAAGAACACTACTCCCACCTTTTCAACAGCAAAGTTAATTGATCTTAATCTTCAGTGTTCCTTGAATTTATTAAAAATAAATTCCACAGGGCAACCCACTAACCTGAAGGCTCAGTAAAGACAGGAATATCTAGAAGTGATGACTGCACACGATTGCCTTGGGCAATGCTACCAGACACCAAACAAGAGAGTCATGCGCAGATTTAAATCAGGAAATCTAACATCCCTGGGGCTGCAGGGTCTTGCACCCTCTTGTGGACTCTGCTCCCCTACCCCATGGGAATGCCCACAGACAGGACAGAGACGGGAGAGTCCTAAGAAAACCCATCTTCCCATGAGGAGAGGTGAGGAGAGTGGAGGCTGTGCGCGGCCACGGAGCCTCAGACCCTCCCAGCCTATTTCCGCTATGGGTCAGAAGTATTAAGCTTCACAAGGAAGAGCAGCAAACCCTGAGGACGGTACTTACTTCTATCCTTTCACATTTAAACAACACCCTAGGGTCATTCTGCCTCCTGTTGTACTCAGGGAGATAGAAAATAAAATAACAAGAGCTGAGGAGATTGCCCAGAGTGTGGTTGGATCTCCTAGCTTGATTTTTGATCACCTTCACCCAATCCCACTTCACTATGTTATAGGCAACTAAGTTAGATAGAAATATTATAGGGAGTCAGACGGCTGAGCCCTCAAAGGAGCCAGTGCAGAAGGCCAGATGCCTTGTGACTGTGGAGGAGACAGACACCTCCTGCTGTAGGCCAGACCTCAAGATGGAAGATCAGGGCTGGGGATGTAGCTCAGTGGTGTAAGCACCTGCCTGGCAAGTGCAAGGTCATGAGTTCAACCCTTGGTCTAAAAAAAAAAAAAAAAGACGAAAGATCAAGCAAATAACACCCACATCCTAACAATGGATATTCTAAATAGCTCTCTATCACCCTGAGGAAGCAAGGAGTTACCATTCCAACCTCCTACAGGAAGAGCCACTGCTCTGTATGTATGCCCACCTGCTACTGGATTCACTTCCCCATTTGTCCCCAGTTTAGTCAATCTTACCTGAGCAGTTAATCTTACTGGTTGCCTCACTTTGTGGTTTTATTCTATAACAAAGTCTGTAGAAAAAATATAATCTTTGGCAATCCACTTGGGATCCCTTTTGTCTCTGTTTCAGACAAAACCTTTCTATCTCTCAATAAATATATTCTGCTCTTAACCTCCACTGTTCCTAAAATTCATTCTTTGAGTTTAGAGAACATGAACTCATACTGGACATATAGTAGTCTGGGAGCTTCATTCCCCTATATCAATTACAGGTTTATAAATATGCACTGTATGTCGTATCTTAATTAAGGTCAGAGTGAATTCTGGGATGAGCATGCATGTTAAGAATCCCTGAAATCACACAGTGCCCTGTCAATCATTTCTGTCAATCACAGAGATTTAGGAGGAGGCACCTAAGTGGGGAGGTGCCTGGCCTTTCATTTTACTTAATTTATTTTTTTATTTTAAAGAGAATAAAACAAAAGAGGACAGAACAAAGTAGATCAGAACAGAACAATGTAAGCAACACAGCATTTCACAAGACAACCGGATATTAACAGTAGCTACCAGAATGTCTCTTTCTTTGCAATAGTTGAACATGGCTTCAAATACAATAATATCAAACATAACAAAATATCATAAAACAGTCAAAAGAATGAAAGTATTACAGGTATTCTGAACCAAATAACAGAAAATGAACAATGGCTATTATAATATTTTATTTTCCATAAAAATTTTGTTTACACTTTCACATATATTAAAATCCCAATAAGGCACAACATGATAGAACTGATGGTAATAGCAGAGTAGAAGCATGGTAGGACTTCTAAGCAAGACGATACTAAATCAGCAATGGCTTCCATAATGTTTTGTTTTCTTCAAAACAGCTGTTCATACCATCACACATAATAAAGTCAAACAAAACAATAAAAACATTCCAACTGATGAATGAAAACATTAAAAGGCTTCAAAGCTATGTAATGGGTAATCATGATTACCATAAAATGTTATGTACTCTTACCATTTCTCACACTAGGGAGACTATACAGATTTATATATGTGAGTTTGATTTATTTCACTTATGAGTATGGTCTCAAGTTGTGTCCATTTATTTATAAATATCTCAATGTGATCATTCTTTATAGCTGAGTAGTACTCCATTGTATAAAAATACCACAACTTTTTTATCCATTCCTCAGTTGATGGGCACTTAGGCTGTTTATCAGATCTGGGTATTACAAATTGTGTTGCTATAAACATGGGTGCACATCTATCACTGTGGTATGATGTTTTCAGTTCTTCTGGGAATATGCTCAGAAGGGGACTAGCTGGGTCAAATGGGACTTCCAAACCCAGCTTTTTGAGGAACTTCCAGACTGACCTCCACAGTGGTTGCACCAATCTACACTCCCACCAACAGTGCAGAAGAGTTCCTTTTTCCCTGCAGCCTCTCCGGCATTTGTTGTTGGTAGTTTTCTTAATCCTGGCCTTTCTTTCTGGAGTGAGATAGAATCTCAGTGTGGTTTTAATTTGCATTTCTCTAATGACTAATGATGATGAACATTTTTTCATGTATTTATTTGCCATTCACATTTCTTCATCTGAGAACTGTGTATTCATCTTGGATGCTCATTTTTGGATTGGGTCTTGATTTTTTAAATTCTTTATAAGTTCTAGACAGAAGTCCTTTGAGGGACAGTTCACTAAGATTTTTTTCCCAGTTTGAGGGTTTTCTTTTCACTCTGCTGGAGATCTCTTTTGACATGCAGAAATTCTTTAATAAGATGTGATCCCAGTTATTGATTCTGGGAAGTATTTCCCGTGTACTTTGGTTCTTGTTCATGAATTCTCTACCTACCCCTATGTCTTCAAGATTTTTACTGACTTTGTCTTCCAACAGATTTAGTGTTTGTTTTAATATTTAGATCTTTGATCCATTTAGATTTTAGTTTAGTACATGGTGATAGGCATGGGTCTAGTTTTAGTCTTTGGCATATGGATAGCCAATTTTTCTAGCACCATTTGTTAAGGAGACTGTTGTTCTTCCAATGAACATGTTTGGCCTCTTTATCAAAGATAAGGTGGTTGAGTGTGTTTGTGGTTGTGGTTGTATCTTCCAATCTATTCCATTGATCTTCAGATCTGTTTTTATTCCAGTACCATGTTGATTTTATTACAGTAGCTTTGTAATATAACTTCAAGTCAGGGATTGTGATGCCTCCTGGCTTGCCTTTGCTGCTTAGAATTGCCTTTTCTATTCTAGGTCTCTTCTGGTTCCAGATGAATTTTAGGAGTGATTTCTCTATATCTATGAGGTATGTTAGTGGTATTTTGATTGGGATTGTATTGAATCTGTGTAACAATTTTGGGAGAATGTCCATTTTCACAATATTTATCTTCCTATCCATGAACAAGGAATGTCTTTCCATTTTCTGAGGTCCTTTTCAATTTCCTTTTTCGGGGTATTATAATTTTCTCTGTATAGGTCTTTTACTTCTTTCATGAGATTAATTCCTAAGTATTTCATTTTTTTGGATGCTAGTGTGAAGGATGTGGCTTCTCTTATTTCTCTCTAAGCGCTTTTGTTGTTAGTGTATAGGAATGCTATTGATTTTTGAGTATTGACTTTGTATCCAGCTACATTGCTGAATTTATTACATCTAGGAGTCTTTCAATGGAATTTTGGGGGTCTTCTATGTAAAGTATCATGTCATCTGCAAATAGTGATAATTTAACTTCCTCTTTTCCTATCTTTACTCCTTTTATTTCTCTCTCTTGTCTAATTGCTCTGGCTAGTATTTCCAGTACTATGTTGAATAGGAGTGGTGATTAGGGATATCCTTGTCTTGTACCTGATTTTAAGGTAAAGGCTTTCAGTTTTTGGCTTTTCATTTTAAAACACTGGCTTTGCTCAGGTGTTTCTGCCACTTCGAGGTGCTATGCCTTTTCTGTAACCCAGCACCTGTTTTGGTCTTTGCTGTATCTTTTGTTGGCATAGATTTTCCCTGAGCACAACTTCCTGTGATCCTCAATAAATGTGGCTGCTTATTACTTACTACTGTGTGTACACCTGCCATTCTTCCCTTGTTGTGCACAGGATCCTGGTTTCTATCATCCTGTTATGCAGCAACACTATCACCCCAATGATGAATACTGATAGGGAACTTTTTCATCTGGGGAAGGGAGAATGTTAGGTAATGGTGGTGTGAGGAAACACCCAAAGATCCAGGCTGTGGGAGAGATCAGATTTTATTCCACTCCATACAGACAGGCTGACACTGAGTGATATCAGCAGCTATCTGGAGGAGAGGCTAAGGATATACAGAATTGGGGCTACAATTTCAAAGAATCTGGATGAAATGTTTGAAGTCAAAACTGCCTGAGCAATCAGCACAGGTGTGTAGATAGGGCTGACATCAGGAAGACCACAGGGCTGGTCCTAAATTTTGTTAGGGCCCTTGCTTCTTGTGGAGAGAAGACTATCATTTATAACGGTATGAAGTTCTCTCTGAGGTCACTCTCAGGTCACTCTTGCTTGACAGAGAGCAAGAGCCTTTTACCCCCAGTGGAGGGGCCGGAATACACCCTGGCTCAGAACATTGGAAAACTTCACTGCTAGGAGTAGGACAGGTCTACCAGGAAGACTCCATCCCAGTGATGAGTTCATATCTTAACATGCCATTGGGAGGTGAGGTCTGGTTGGAAGAGGCAGATCACTCACTGTGCATATCTATTAGAGGGTGTATCTTCTTCTCCTGCTCCTCCCTTCTCTTCTGTTCCAAGTCTGTCCTGAATTGAGCAGCCTTCATTTCCAGGCCCTTCCACCATGCTATT
>PVJX010051384.1:0-10321 GCA_004027295.1 Dolichotis patagonum | reverse complement strand
GAGTAACTGGACCTAGTAGATGTTTACAAAGTGATCCACCCAACCACAACAGAATACACATTCTTCTCAGCTGCACATGAAACATTCTCCAAAATAGACCATATATTACCCATAAAACATTCTTAAGTAAATACAAGGGTGTAGAAATTATCCCATGCATACTATCTGACCATAGTGCACTGAAATTGAAAATTAATGGCAAAAGAAATTGCAAACCTTGTGTGTATACATGGAAATTAAACAACAACCGTTTGAACAACCAGTGGGCTACAGATGAAATTAAGGAAGAAATAAAGCAATACCTACAATTTAATGAAAATGCAGAAACAACCTATTGCAATCTGTGGGATGCAATGAAAGCAGTCTTAAGGGGAAATACATAGCAATAAATAGTCATATCAAGAAAATAGAATGAGCACAAATAAACAACCTAATGCTCATCTGAAGTTACTAGAAAAAGAAGAGCAAGTTAAACCCAAAGCTCATAGAAGAGAGGAAATAGTAAAGACTAGAGCATAAATCAATGCAATTAAATCTAAAAAAACAATACAAAGAATTAATGAATCAAAAAGCTCAGTTTTTGAGAGAATAAACAAAACTGACCAACCTCTAGCTAACCTTATAAAGAAAAAAGAAAGAAAAAAACCAAATTTATGCAATAAGGACTGAAAAGGGGGAAATTACTAGAGATCCCATTGAAATTCAAAAGATCATGAACACCTACTTTAGAATCTCTATTCACATAAAGAGGAAAACACAGAGGAATTGACAGATTTCTAGAAACATATGAACTACCAAAACTCAACCAAGAAGATATAGCAATTTTTAATAATCCAATATCAGCTATTGAAATTGAAAATGTAATAAAAAACTTACCAACAAAAAAAGCTCAGGACCTCATGGATTCACAGCTGAATTCTACAAGAAATTTAGAGAAGATTTGATGCCAATACTCCTTTAACTCTACAATGAAATTGAAAAGAATGCAGTCCTCTCTACTTCATTCCTGGAGGCAAGCATAATTCTCATACCAAAACCAGAGAAAGAACCAACCAAAAAGGAGAACTATAGGCCAATCTCACTAATGAACATTGATCCAAAGATTCTCAATAAAATACTCATAAATAGAATGCAACAAATCATCAAGAAGATTGTACATCATGACCAAGTGGGGTTCATTCCAGGAATGTAGGAATGGTTTAACATACGCAAATCAATAAATATGATACACCATATCAACAGAGCCAAAAACGGAAACCACATGTTCATCTCAATAGATGCAGAAAAAGCTTTTGAAAAGGTCCAACACATGTTCATGATAAAAAACCTTCAGAAAGTCGGAATACATGGTGTCTACCTCAACCTTATAAAGGCCATCTATGACAAACCAACAGTCAATATTACAATACATGGACAAAAGTTAAAGCTCTCTCTTTAAAATCAAGAACAAGACATGATGTCCACTATCACCACTCCTTTTCAATATAGTTCTGGAAACACTAGCCAGGACAATCAGACAAGAGAAAGAAATAAAAGGAATAAAGATAGGAATAAAATAATTTAAATTATCACTATTTGCAGATGACGTGATACTCTATATAGAAGACCCAAAAAACACCATTGAAAGACTGCGAGAGGTAATAAACAAATTCAGTAGTGTAGTTGGCTATAAAGTCAACGTGCAAAAATCAATAGCATTCTTGTACACAAACAAGAAACTCACCAAGAGAGAAATTATGGAAATATAGCCCTTCACAATAACATCTAAAAGAATGAAATACTTGGGATTCAACCTAACCATGAATGTAAAAGAACTATATGCTGAAAATTATACTACGCTAAAAAAGGGGATTGAAGAGGATATTAGAAAATGAAAGGATATTCCATGCTCTTGGCTAGGAAGAACCAAAATTGTGAAAATGGCCATACTCCCAAAACTCTTATACATATTTAATGCAATCCCAATCAAAATACCATCAACATACCTCACAGATCTTGACAAAGCACTCCTAATCTTCATTTGGAAACAGAAGAACTTAGAATAGCAAAGGCAATTCTGGGCAATAAAGACAAGTCAGGAGGCATCTCATTTCCTGACTTGAAACTGTACTACAAAGCCACAGTGAAAAAATCAACATGGTACTAGCAAAGAAATAGATGTGAGGATCAATGGAACAGATTAGAAGATGCAAATATAAGTACAAAGACTCTCAGTCACCTGATATTTGACAAAGGAGATAAACATGTTCACTGGAGGAAGTATAGCCTCTTTAATAAATGGTGTTGGAAAAATTGGCCCTCCACATGCAGAAGGCTGAACCTAGATCCATGCTTATCACTGTGCACAAAACTAAAGTCTAAATGGATCAAAGACCTAAACATTAAAACAGAAACACTAAATGTAGTGGAAGATAGGGTAGGTAGAATTCTTGGAGAAATAAGGGTAGGCAGAGAATTCATGAACAAAACGCAAACTGCATGGGAAATGCTTCAGAAAATAAACAATTGGGATCTCATACTATTGAAAAGTTTCTGCACATCAAAGGAGATCACCAGCAGAGTGAAAAGTAAGCCCACAGAATGGGAAAGAATTTTGCCAGCAGCCCCTCATACAAAGAACTTATATCAAGAACATATAAAGAATTGAAAAACATCGAGCCCCCCAAATTCAAAGACCCTCTCCAAAAATGGGCAGCTGAGAATGAACACTCAGTTCTCAGATAAAGATATATAAATGGAAAATAAATACATGAAGAAATGTTCACCATCACTGGTCATTTGAGAAATGCAAATTAAAACAACATTGAGATTTCATCTCACCCCAGAAAGAATAGCTGCCATCAAGAAATCAACTGATAACAAATGTTGGCAAGGTTGTGGGGAAAAAGGATCATTGCTTCACTGTTGGTGGGAGTGTAGACTGGTGCAACCACTATGGAAATCAGTATGGAGAATTCTCAGAAGATTAGGAGTGGATGCTCTGTTCAACCCAGCTATTCCACTCCTGGGTATTTTCCCAGAGGAACTGAAAATTTCATATAACAGTAATATATGTGCACCCATGTTCATAGCAGCACAATTTGTAATAGCTAAATCTTGGAAACAACCAAGATGCCCTTCAACTGCAGAGTGGATGAAAAAGATGTGGTATTTTTATACAATGGAGTATTACTCAGCTATGAATAAGGATGACCTTGAAGCCTTCATAGGTAAATGGAGTAAAATTGAAACCATCCTCATTAGTGAAATAAGTAAAAACCATATTTATAAATATCACATTGTGTCTCTAGTGTAAAAAATAATAAGAACTGTAGGAATAATAAAACCCAAAATGTGTAATTGCTACTATAAATGAGAGGAAAAGAAAGTGCTCTAAAGGATATAATTGCTTGTATATTTAATTGTGTAAGATGAATGACCATATTACTCTATTTGTGCTACATCATGGAGCAGATCTGTTGACAGTCTCATTGCTTGAATGTGTACTTTGTATGTTTTAATTTTGTAACTTGAACAGCTATTTCCAAGATGACAGTATGTAAGTTATCAAGTAATGAGACTTCTCAGTATTTTTTGTTCTTTTCTTTTTTTTTTCTTTTTCCCCTTAGAATCTTGTATTGTTGCTACCCCTTTTTCTATTTTGTTTGTTTTTTGTTTTGTTTTGTTTTTAAATAAAATTTTAAAAAACATTTGAATAACCTAATATTAATTTGTGAATTTAAAAATGTAGTTAAAATGTTACTAACAAAAAAAGCCCAGTACCTGATATATTCAATGTTGAATTCTGAAAGAAATTTAGAGATGATTTTCTATGAATACTCCACAAACACTTTAAAGAAATCTAAGGAGAATCAATTGCTCCTAATTCATTCTAGGAGACAAATATTACCCTGACACCAAAGCCAGAGAAAAACTCAACCAAAAAAGAAACTTACAGGACAATATCTTGTAAAAACATGGTGGCAGAAATCATAAAAAAATGCTAGTAAACAGAATGCTGTAAATCATCAAGGAGATTAAACCATGACCAAGAGAGATTCCTCCCAGGAATGTAGGAACAGTTCAACATATGAAAATCAATAAATATAATACACCACATTAACACAGTGAAAGAAGAAGAACACATGATCATCTCAAAAGATGCAAAAAAGCTTTTGATAAACTCCCAGACTCATTCATGTAAGAAATCTATAGAAAATCAGAATAGTTTGTCTCTAACTCAATTTGATAATAGCCATATGTGACAAATCAACAGCTAACATCATACTAAATGGGGAAAATCTGAAATATTTCACTCTTAAATCAAGAACAGGACAAGGTTCTCCACTATCACCACTCTTACTCATTATTGTTTGAAAATCACTAGCCAGATCATTTAGACAAAAGAGACAAATAAAAGTATTAAAAATAGAAAGGAGGAAGTTACGTTTTCATGATACTGAAATGACATGATAGTCTACATAGAAGTCCATAACATCATCTCACTCCAGAAATAATGGTTAACTTCAAGAAATTAACCAATAACACATGCTGTGGGGTAGTGTGGAGAAAGGAATGGTTTTCCAATGTTAGTGGGAGTGTAGACTGATAAAACCACTGTGGATTTTTCTCAGAAACTAAGGATTGGTGATTCCTTTTGACCCAGCAATTCCCTTTCAAGATAGTTTCCTAAAGGAAATGAAAATATCATACCACAGCAATACATGTGCACCCATGTTTATAGCAGCACAATTTGCAATGGCTAAATTGTGGAAACAATCAAAATGACCATCAACTGAGGAATGGATTAAAAAATATGGTATTTTTATATAATGGAATACTATGAATCAAAATGAATGATAAACTTGAGGCTTTTATAGTAAAAAGATGCAATTATAAACCATATTCATAAGTAAAATAAATAAAATTTACATGTACAAACACTGTATTGTCTTCCTAGTATAAAAAACTGAGAGTAAATAAGATACAAAAGTTACAATAGATATAATAAAAGAGAAAGAAACTGTTCAAAGGGAAATTTTATTGATCAATCTTGCATACCTGTATCTGTTATCTTGAGCAATTACTTCAAGTATAACTAAATGCGATATATCAACTGTTGTTAAATTCTTATCATGTTGTTTTGAAATTCTATATTGCCATTGTTTTGTTGTTGTTGTCATATTTCCTTTATTTTTTAGTTGTTTTTTCTATTTTTTTGTGTTTTTCTCTTAAAAATAGTTACAACTATAAAACAAAAATGTATAAGAATCCAAGTACTTTCATTAAAATTTTTGTTTATAACTGAATAAGACTTCACAAAAAGCATTATCTGCTACAGAGTAGTAGAGATAAATTTTCAATCTATGAATGAAGGTGATTTTTCTAAAAACTCTGAAAGATAAATGTAGATAAATGGCACCATATTTAACTACTGACTTAATTATTTTCCTCATATTTGGATGAAATAGTAGGGATATGCATGAACTTTTCCTTTTACTATAATATTAATGAATAATTTCAATATTCAGTATTTAATAACAGTATTGTGGTTTAATATATATTTATTTTGTCACTTAGCTGTGCTCTATTTTAGGCTGCTAGAGTCAGCCAAAATATTAAGATGTATCCAAACTATTTCTCTGTCCTGTTTATTGATTAAACTCTAACTACTTCTACTGCAGCAATAGAAAACTAATAGAGTGGGTAGTTATCCCTTTGGTAAGGGAATCACGTATTTCTTCACATTTCATCACATCTCTCAAGTGGTCCACTTGGCACAATTTGTTTCTGGAAGAAATTCCACATATTTGCAAAACGCAATTGAATTTTAGTATACACTGTTAAATTGATACTGCTTACAGTCAGAACACTATGACTAGACATCTAATAAAAATTTTTAAATCTAATTAATTAATTCCATTGCTTGTGTCAGCATTTCACAAATTTTAAGATATTTCTTTGAGAGAATTTCTTGAAGATCTGTCTCACTTGAGCAGAAAATTCTTTCTAAGATTGTAATGCAGTTTACTAAATCACCTTTTAAAATTATTACTCAATTCTGTTTTATTATTATCAAATTGATTGGTACAATTCAGACATAAGTAATCATAACATTCATGATAGAGACTATGTACCTATAAATGATATATCCTGATTCCTCTTTTTTCCTCATATTCTTCTTCTCACTTAAGCACATCTTTCTATTTATTTACAAAGGTTTTCTGTCCATTTTAAACTCCTTTTCTCATTTTTCTTTTCCTATTTTGCTTCCCCCTCCCCTCCAATTCCCATTTCCTTTTAAACAATTTCTTTTTATATCACAATATAGGTTTTGAATTTTGATTCATATTTACACTTTGAATTTTTCACACAACAGAGGCAATGTGATATTTGTACTCCTATGACCAATTTATCTCACTTAATGTATCATCTCAAGATGGATCCATTTACCTAGAAAAGACTCATTTATCATCTTTATAGCTGAGTAGTACTCTGCTGCATAAAAAACACATCTCTTTTTATCCATTGAGTGGTTGATTAGCATTTGAGTTGTTCCCATCTTTATTTATTTATTTATTTATTTAGTACTGGAGATTGAACTCATGACCTTGTGTTTGCCAAGCAGGAACTTATGCCACTGAACTAAACCCCCGGCCCTGTTTCCATATTTAGTTATTACAAACTTTGCTTCTATTAATGTGGGTGTACATATACCATCATCACATGATGCTTATAATTCCTTTGGAATGATACAAAGAAGGTACATAGCTGGGTCAAAGGGAATATTTACTTTTGGTTGTTTTTAAGAATATCCACATTGATAATCACAGTGATTGCATCACTCTATACACCCATCAATAGATGAGAAATTTCTTTTTTCCCAACGGCCCTACCAGTATTTGTTATTGATTGATTTCTTGCTAATTGCTATTCTTTCTGGAGTAAGATGGAGCCTCAAAGTTGTTCTAATTTGCATCTCCCAAATGAGCAGTCATGTTCAATACTTTTTCATATATTTATTAGATGTTTGTACTTCTACACCTGGGAAGTATGAATTCATTTCAGATGCCCATTTTTGAATTATGTCCTTAAATTTGGAAATATGATTTATTATTCAATTCTTCACATGTTCCAAATATTAGTCCTTTGAGGAAAACCTGGCTAAAACTTTTTCTCACTTTATGGGATATCTTTTTACTGTGTTGATGATTTATTTTACAATGCAAAAGATTTTGATAAGATGAGTTACCATTTGCTAATTGTTGCAATATTTCCCATGCAATAAAAATTTTGTTCAAGAAGTGTTTTCTTGCACTTGTTCAAGAGTTCTTCCTATTTTCTCTTCAAGAAGATTTAGTGTTTCTGATTTAATATTTAGATCTTTGATCGCTTTTTATTTTAGTTTATTGCATTGTGAGGGACATGTGTGCAGTTTTATTCTTCAGCCTGTAGAAAGCCAGGCTGCAACATCTTTTTTTAAAGATTTTTTTACAACATCTTTTATTAAAGAGGCTATCATTCTCAAAGATAAAGTCACTGATTCTATTTGGAGTCATTTTTTCATCTTCTAATCTATACAATTGATTCTCAAGTCTGGCTTTTTTTCATTGAACTTAGTACATCAAACTTACCAGGCTCGTGCTGAGCAACTGAGCTATATCCTCGGCTTCAGGTTTGTTTATTTGCCAAGGCTGTGCTATTTTTATGACAGTAGTTTGTAGCAGAATTTTAAGTCATTTATTGTGATGCCCCGAGCCTTGCTTTTGTTGCCCAGAATTGTTCTTCCTGTTATAGGTCTCTTCGTGTTTAAAAAAGAATTTCATGAATGTTTCCTGTAGTTCTGTGAGGTATTCCAATGGTGTTTTTAGTGGAATTGCATTAAATTTATATAAAAGTTTTAGGATTTTGGCCATTATTTTATTTTTCATTCTTCATACCCATAAACAATGGTTATGTTTCCATTTTCTGATGGTCTCTTTGCTCTCACTTTTCACAGTACTATAGTTTTAGGTGTATAGATCTTCTACTTCCTTTGTCAGATTTGCTACTACATATTTAATTATCTTGTTGATATTATGAAAGATGTGGGTTTTCTAATTTCTGTCTCAGTGAGTTTGTTAAGTTTGTGTGAAATGTTACTAATTTTTAAATGTTTATTTTTTTTTATTTTAAAGACAAACAAACCAGAAAACAATAAAAATGACACAGAATTTTTAAAAAGGAATCAGAAATTAACACTAGTTAATAGTAGTGACAGTGGCTATCTTTGTCTTGTTCCTGATTTTGCACTGAAGGCTTTCCATTTTTGACCATTTACTCTGATGTTGGCTGATGGTTTGCCATAGATAGCTTTTATCTGATTATGATAAAGACCATCTATTCTGATTGTCTGCAGATTTTTTTAATCAAGAATGTTTGTTGGACTTGTAATGTGTATGTTTTGCAGCTATTGAGATGATCATGTGATTTTTGTCTTTTGCTGTGTAGATATAGTGCATTAGTTTTATTAATTTGTATGTGTTCAAACATCACTGAATCCTTGTAATGAATCTTACTTGGTCATGGCATATAGCCTTGATATGCTCGATTTTCTTTGTCATTATTTTATTGAGGAGTTTTGCATGTACATTCATTAGGGAGATCTGCCTGTAATTCTCTTTTTGTGGTTGGGTCATTCTTTGATTTTGTTATCAGGGTAATAGTTGCTTCCCAGAATGACATTAGAGTATTGCTTACCTTTCAATTTCATTAAAGACTTTGAAGAGCAATGGCATTAGATCTTCTCTAAATATTTTGTAGAATTCAGCAGCTCATACAACAGGTTCTGGTCTTGTTTTTGTTAGTGAGATTTAATTATATTTTTTAATTTACTGGCTGATATCTATTTGTTTAGAAATTTTATATGTTCTTGATTCAACATTGGTAATTAGTACATACCTAGATATCTGTCCATTTCTTCTGTTTTTCATGTTAATAGAAAGACAATTTTCAACATAGGTATTGACTATCTTCTGTATTTCTGCAGTGTCCACTGAGGTTTCATTCCCTTCATTCATAATTGAATGAATTTGAAGGTTTCTTTTTCTTTTCTTTTTAAAATTTTCTTTCTTTCTTTTTGTTCTTTCTTTCTTACTTCCTTTCTTTTTTGATAAGATTGGCTAAGGGTTTTTCAATCTTTTTTTAGTCTTTCAATGTGTCAATTCTTCAATTTACTGAATTTTTATATTGTTTCCTTTGTCTCAATTTCATTAATTTCTGGTCTGATCTTTGTGGTTGCATCTCTCATTTGAGCTTTGAACTTATGCTCTTCAGTTTCTAGAATTTTGAGGTTCAACATTAGCTTTTTTATTTGAGCTCTTTCTTTGTTTCTGATAAGAGAATTTACTGCTATACATTTCTTTTTAGGTTTGTTTTCATTTTTTCTCATGAATTCAGTTATGTTATATTGGCATTATCATTTAATTATAGATACAGTTTAACTTCTTCTTTGACCCATTATTTGTTCAGAAAAGTGTTGTTTAATTTCGGTGTAATTATGGAGTTTCTGTGGTTTCTTTTGCACTGATTTCCAGTTTTATTTAACTATAGTCAAACAATATGCATGGGATAATTTCAATTACTTTGTATTTATTTAACATCTTTTATGAGGTAATGTGTGGCCTATTTTGGAAAACATTTTATACTATGCTGAGAAGAATGTGTATTCTAGAATTTTTAACTGAAACACTCTGTGGACATGTACTAAGTCAATTTGATCATGGATTTGATTCAGTTCTGATACTCCTTTGTTGATTTTTTTTGTCTAGTTGAAATATTAATTGTGACAGTGGAGTATTATATTCCTTTATGACTGTGTTAATGATTGTTTCTTTCTTAATTTTATTTAAAGAGATATAAAACAAAACAAAACAGAATAAATGGTAGCAACAATATAGTATTCCAAGGAAAAAAAGTAAAGAACAACAACAAAAAAACCTAAAAAAATTAATGCTTGACAAATTACATACTGACTTTTTGGAAATAGTTGTTCTACTTACAAAGTTAAAACATGTAAAGTAGACATTCAAACAGTGAGACTGTCAACAGTTCTGCTCCACAATCTGACAAAAACAGCGATATGGTCATCCATCTTACCCATGTAAATATACATGCAATTATATCAGAAGGGTAAAATTAAACACAATAAAACAGAACAAAGCGGATCACAAGAAAGCAATGTAAGAGACATAAATTTCAAAACTAGACAATCGGAGATATTCACTCTCTATCATATTGACTCTTGTTTTGGTCCAAATAGTTGTCCATATTGTCACATACAGGGAATTCACATGAAACAACC
>PVJX010051383.1:0-10321 GCA_004027295.1 Dolichotis patagonum | reverse complement strand
TGTGTTTTCACTAGATGCGTTCACTATTTCTTTCACTGTTTTTATCAATTCTTCTTTTACCTGGGCAAGTGTTTCTGGTTTGAATTTCTCCATAGCTTTCCCTATTTGCATATTTATTTCATTTGATATCATTTCAGACATTTCAGGTGTATGGCTTCTTTTTTCTTCTATGTACACAGCTTCTAAGCTTTCTTGGGGATGGCTAGGGCTTTGAGCCTGCATTTGGTCTTTGCTTTTGTCATTTTTCTATATTTCCTTACTTTGAGCGGTGTTCCAAAGCTTTCTCTGCTTATGTGGCAAGTTACCTGTTACACCCTCAGTTCCTGGAGGGGCAGTGGCTCCAAAACAGGCTCTTGGCTTCCTCACAGTGTCCTAACTCCCCTCTGTGGGCTCCTGGCTCCCTAAGTTGTAAGGCGAATGCTGGGTGTGGCCACCCCGGAGCCTGTGGAAGCTCAGGCAGACCAGGCCTCCGTGCTTTGTCCCAGGCATGTCTCCAGGAATTTCCCTGTGAGCGAAGGGCCTACAGGTCCCAAAGAGTCAGGCCAGAATGTTGGTTTCTGAAAAGTTCCTGGTCCCAAACAGACCTGGCCAAGATGCCAGTCTCCACAATATTCCCAATCCAAACAGCCCGGGCCACTCTGCGGGTCCGAGAGTTTCGGGTCCCAAAGAGAC
Organism: Dolichotis patagonum; assembly: GCA_004027295.1. Taxonomy (NCBI): domain Eukaryota; kingdom Metazoa; phylum Chordata; class Mammalia; order Rodentia; family Caviidae; genus Dolichotis; species Dolichotis patagonum. Next base: position 9,649 of record PVJX010051383.1, on the reverse strand, counting down.
AGGCCAAGATGCTGCTTTCTGGGAGACTTCTTGGGGATGAAGCCATGTATTTGTTTTTCATTTGTATTTCTTCATCTGAGAGGACATGTCTGTCTCCATGCACTAAACTAATTTTTCATTAGAAATATCTTTCACTTCCTTGGTTTGGTTAATTCCTCAGTATTTAAGTTTTCTTGAAGGTATTGTTAATGGCAATGTTCTGCACAATTTCTTTATTAGTTGGTTTGCTATTGGTTTACAGGAATACTTCTGTGTCATGCAACCTCATTAAATTTGTCTAGTAGCTCTAGGAGTCTTTTTGTGGAATTACTTGGGTCTTATACATAAAGAAACATGACATCTATGAATAATAATAGCTTGAATTCTTCCTATCTTACTCATATTCCTTTACTTCTTTCTCTTACCTCAGTGGTCTGGCAAAAGTTTCAAATACTATATTAAACAGACATATTGATAATGAAGAATATTTTCTTGTTCCTGGTTTTTGAAAAAGAGCATTCAGGTTTTCCCTGACAATGAGATTTGTGATAGGTTTGTCATAATGAGCTTTTAATAGGTCTTTAGAGTTTTCATCAAAAATAGGCAATACATTTTACCAGTGCTCCTTTCTGCATCTATTGAGATGATAATGATTTTTTATCCTTGCTTATATTTATGTGATGTATTACATTTATGGATTTGCATATTTCAAACCATTCTTACATGATGTATGATACTGTTAGTGATTTGGTGCCCTCTCTTTGCCGATATTGAGGCAAGGGATTAGAGAGTGGCAGTGGCTGGGCTAATGAACATGATCTTTTAATCACAAAGATGTGAAACGTGTGGAAAAACAGTTCCAAATCCTGAACCTTGAACCAATCACAAAGTGCTCTTAATTTCTTCTCATGAGAAACCAGCAGTTTTTGATAGGATAGTCTATATATGACATCAGCTTGAGGAGCAGGGGATACAAAAGATAGCTACACTTAAGCTGGTGGCCATTTGTAAGCTTGTTCAGTGGACCACTCTATGCTCTTCAGAGTGTACTTCTTTTCCAACTTTTAATTGGCTCATACTACCTCTGAAAAGCATATTTCTTTTCTAACCTTTAGTACCTTTAGTAAATGTAAAACCTCCCTTATATTATCCACTTGCCTTGATCAATTTTTCAATTGAGGACAACAAGAACATATAAAGAATCTATAGCTGAACATCAAGGCATCCCTTAATCCCAATAAGATTTTTTGTAAAACCAGTTAGGAAGAAAGCTTTTTGACATAGCTTTCTTTCTCTTTCTCCTTTGAAAGATTCCTGCCCTAGCATAAATTACTATACAATTATGGAGGTGGACTAACACATCAGAAGGCCAAAGTGGGGACCCTTACCACTTCCTCCTTTTTCTTCAGCACTAATTGCAACTCCCTTTCCTGTTTTCATGCAAAGAAAATTCCAATCAGTTCCTTACACATCATCAATGTCCACTCCCTGTGCCACTTCCAATCAGAGGTCATGTAACCCTCTGCTTCTCCTGTATCTGGTTGAAGAAGATAGCCCAACTGCCATGGGTTGTGTGCTCCTTTCCACATCTTCCATAAACTGTTCTTTTCTTTTCGTACTTTTTCTTCTCTATTGTGCCAGAACACTCTAACATTTTTTTCTCTTTCTCTTTCTCTTTCTCTTTCTCTTTCTCTTTCTCTTTCTCTTTTTATTTCTCTTTCTATTTCTGTTTCTCTTCCTCTTTCTTGTTGTCTCCTACTCTGTTGCTGTCTTGCTCTCTTGCTCTCTGTCTGTCTCTCCCTCTGTGTCTGTCTGTCTGTCTGTCTGTCTGTCTCTTTCAATTCTATGGACCCAGGCTGAGAAGGACTGATTTAGTGTTTTCCTTTCCCTCTTCCTTTCCCCTATCAAAGCCCCTCCTTTTCTTATTCCTTCCTTGGGCTCCAGTCCTTTAACTTCTTTGCTGATGTTGGTTTTCAGGGAAAAACAGGGAGCTAGAGGGTAAAAAACATTAGTGGAAGCATGGGAACTGAGGAAAGATGGGATTCATAGCTCTGGGAACAGTTTCCTAGTATGTCCTTCTATGTGGGAGGGGGAAGAATGCTTTCTCAACTGGAAAGAAAGGTCTATAGATTTGCCTCAAGTTTACCTACCCCTTTCTTTATTCTCTTTCCCATTTTTAGTCATTCATTTCAAGTACAAGTCATTTAAGATGTGCCAGAAAGCCTCTTTTTAACCCAGTTGTGGAAGGGATTGTTGATTCTATGAACTAGAGTTTAGTGTGCCTGTTTGCCTTCACTTTTTGTTCTCCACAATACTTTCTTTAATATTTTCACTCTTAAAAAACAGCTACCAGTAACTGGCCTCCTGCTTAAGCAGCCACCTATGTCAATCTGTTCCTTTTGTAATCAAAGTCTCATGTGCACTTTTCCCTTATATGTCCTTTTATCTCTGAGTATCTTTAGTGAGTTGCTTTCTCTGAGTTTTGGTAAGACCTCAGTGAGGCACTTCAGTCCACTTTTACACCATTTTTGGCAGTCATTTTTGCTCATCCTGTAGGTGAATCAGTGTTGTGCCATATTTTCTAGCAATTTTCATTGATTGTGTGAGTCACTCACATGGCTATGCCATGTTTGTCCATGACTTTCTTTTTCTACTGACCTCATGGACACTAGGAAATCTCATTCTTACAAATAACAACTAAAGCCTCCAGTTTTAGAGAATAGATGAACCTCCTCTCTGTTGTTGTATGAATCAAGTGAGATCCTCTCCATGTTTAATCTAACAGAAATTTGAGTAATTAAGAAAAATGTGCCTGAGGGTCTGAGTAAAACAATTGTAACCAAAAGTAAAGGTTAACTCAACCTGCTGTGCATATGCAATAGTGGAGATCTCGTGTGCTTAGAACTTTCAAAGCTGGGCTTTTTTTTCATATTTTCTTCCCTTAAAATCTGGAAAAGAAATTTCTCCATCTGCTGCTCAAAAGTAATTTCCAAAATTTTATGTTGGAGATAAAGGTAAGTGATATTGTTTCTCAAGTGCCTAGATGGAGGAGGGGTCCACACTGGTCTATTCTCAAGTAGCTACCTGGATGCCTTCCTGGGGAGGAGCCTAGCCCTTCTCTTAAAGGAGTCATAGTGGATCTCAGAGTATGAAGTTATAGAGAAAATAATAAATAGAAAGACACTAGTGCTGCTTTACCAGGGATATCTACTTAGTAGTGCATGAGTCTTACAAGTAACACCTTGGTGACTCAGTGGATCATCAACCTTCTACATGAGATGCCGCCTGAAGGACACCAGCCCTAGTTTTCTCTCTCCATAAGCCCCAAAATGTGCCATAGGAATCACCTTGCAGATTCCAGTGATATTGCCATTAATTTGGTTCTTTAAAAATTGAGGGACTTCTGTAAAGTTGGTAAGGTGGTAACAGCAGCAAATCTGCCACTCCAGGTTTCACAATATGGATACTGAAAATAACTTGAGGAAGAAAAGGAGGGAGATTTGTCCCCAGGACCCAGCAAAGTTCTGAAGGAAAAATTGAGACCCACAAAGATAGTGGGAAAAAAATCAGTGCAGAAAAATGAGGGGCTAATCTGAAGTTTCTCCCTGGCTCAGGGGCTCATGATGTGAAAGAGGAGGATTAAGTACACAAAGATACATTCAAGGAAGGAAATGCACCACTGGAATGGAAGGGTGAATTCTGTGCATTGCAATAGCTGTTGGTGACTCCAGTTCCAGTAAACTATATATTCTGTGGAGAAGATCCTTGGCCAGATGTCATTTTAGGGAAAGGCTAACTGAAACTTTGAGTCAAGGAGCAGTGGGTTGGATTCATCAAAGATGTCCCAGTGTTGAAATCCCAGTTACTGAGTGAAGGACAACCATGGGAAATGTCCAGGGTTAGAGAACTGGTCAGGTCAGGAAGAGTATTGAAAGGTGGAAAACTTAAGTCTTCATCCAACACCCAGAGACCAAGGTCATTGTGAATTTCTGTGGAGCTGACATAACCAGAATCAACCTCCTTATTTAATCTTATTGAAGCATTATTTGTATTATCCAGCACTCCATCCTAATCCTAATGCAGGCTTTCTGGGATCATCCAGCATGAATCTAGGTTTTGTCTACCTCTTTAGTCTACCAGTGACAACAGAGTCACATGCTGAATTGGGTACTACAACAAAAGTGTAGACCCTAGAAATTAGCCACAGACTTGAAATCACAGAGAAATCTTTTCTTTCCTTTGCTTTGTGTTTTGGAGCATTTGCTTTATTATAATTATTATTATTATTATTATTATTATTATTTGATCTTTTTGAGACAAGGTTTCACTATGCAATTAAGGATAGTTGGACTCACTTTGTAGCCAAGGCTACCTTCGAATTCACAGTGATCCTTTTGCTTCAGCCTCCCAGTGCTGGGATTACAGGCATGTGCCACCATGCCTAGCTTCTTTATTTTTATTGATTGTTTTTGTTTTTCATGAGTTTCAACATTGTTTTGTTTTGTCATGTTCTTGTTGCTGGTTTTTTCCTTTTTCCTTAATTTCCATCTTCTCCACCAATTTGCCAAACTTGGTTAATTTTCCTTTGTCATTTATCCACACTTCTGTCTCTTCCTCCTATTTTGTTTCTCTATTTTGTCCTCTTATCCCCTTTAGCATTTCTCTAGTGTGGTTAATATCACTCTACTGAGTGGATATTTACTGCATATAATTTTCTGATATATTTTAGATTTTTTTTATAAAACTATAAAATTAGTACCTATTGATAATGGTGGCAAATTAACAGTTGCTAGTTTCTTATTTTCTAGACTGTTATTAATACTATTGTCATGACTGCTTGTACTACCTTAGACAAGGTGACTTACTTGTGATTATTTATTTTTCCTTGAATGGCATTAACTAGATTGTCTGAGAGTAATAAAAATACTAGAGACTAATTCCAAAGCTAGGCCAAATAGGCAGCAACTTCTCATCCCTAATAATTGAAGAGGCAGGAAGTGTCTTGGCATAGACTCTAAAGTTAGCTACACCTAGAAGAGAACTCTGAAAAATAATCTTTTCCTAAGGAGATCTTGATATTAGTAACAAAGCTGCTAACCATAAGTAATGTAGAAGCATCAATTCAGAAAACAAATTGTTAAAAAAAATAGAAAATGAGAAAACATGGGAGCAACATGAAAAACAAGACCTACACTTAGCCACAAGGCAAATCTGGGGGGCACTGAGTTGGAAGAAATCAAAAGTTACCCAGGTGAACATTGTGAAATGGTAGCAGAAGTAGCAAAGCAGATGAATCAGGCTCTAGAAAAAAATCAGAAATAATTATATAGATAACTAAAGAGATGATAATGAAAATGAAGGACATGGTTAGTGTGCATAGAGCATATACAAATAAAAAAATAGTGGAGCTTAAGAATGTGAGGGGAACCATGAATGTCTCACTACAAAAGAATTGAAATCCATAAAACAGTCAAATAGATATCTAAGAGATTAGAAATATTACTAAAAGTGTATGCAGCAGAATCAGCCAATGTAAGATAAAATATCAGTTCTAGAAGTTAGTTTCTTGGTGATCAAATGGAACAATTCTTAAAAATAGCAAGGGACTGAAAAATTCAATCAAATAACTGTTAGATGATGAAAAGAAGACTAATATAAAATTAAATAGAATAAATGAAAAGTCAGAAGATGCCAAAAGTCCATTAAAAACCCTGTTCACAAAGCTAACAAATAACTTCCTAAAAATGGGAAAAAATTTTGACGTTAAAAATAAATGAGCCATATAGAACTCCAATTAGCAGTGATCAGAAAAAAATACACCAACACATAAAGTAGTCAACATTAGAGAAACTCAACACAATAACAGAATATTAAAAACTATTAGAGGGATACCAGGAATGGTGGCATATGACTGTAATCCCAGCAATCAGGAGGCTGAAGTAGGAGGGCCATTGCAAGCTCAAGACCAGCATGGGCTAAAAAGTGAGTTTACAGTGAACCTGAACTTCATAAGGGGACCCTGTCTCAAAAAATACTATTAGAGAAAAGAAACAAATCATGTATAAAAGAAGATCATCAGAACTACAGCAGAGTTCATAACACAAACCCTTAAGTCAAAGAGAGCTTGGAGTGAGGTATTTCAAGTTCTAAAAGAAAATAACTTCCAATCTGGATTGATGTACTGTGAAAAGTTATCTTTCAAAATTGATGGAGAAATAAGATTTTTCCATGATAAAGACACCTGAAGAAATTCATGAACACAAAACTCACACTCCAAATGTTTTTGAAGGATATTCTAGAAAAAGATAACAATTCCATGAATTCCAGTAAAATGAATGCACCAAGCAAGGCAAGTGGCTAAACAAAAAGGAAAGAAAGGAAACCAACAACAGGAAAATAACATGACAAGGATAAGTCAGTTCATGTCAGCTATAACCATCAATGTGAATTGTCTTAACACACCAAGTAAAAGATACAGATTGTCAGAATGGATCAAGATACAATATCCAACAATAAACTATATATAAGAAACATATTCATATCAAAAGAAATTCATAGACTGAAAGTTGAACAATGGAAATCAATAATCCATTGGCCAAGAAAATTGAAAAAACGCAAAAAAGCAGGGGTAGATATACTATTTGCAGAAAAAATGGATTGCAAGTCAAGATTGATCAAAGGATAGAAGAAGTGACACTGCATAGTTTTTAAGGGAACCATCTAAGAGGAAGATATAGTCATAAATATATATGCACCAAATATTGTTGCACTAAACTATTTAAAACAAACACTAATGGATATGAGAAATTGGGTAAGCATTAACACAATTATAATGGGTCCTTTGTATCTATGACAGTCAGGGTTTACTAGAGAAACATATAACACAATATATATAAATGTATAGGAAATTACAAGATTAGTTTATGATGATCAGAGTTGGATGAAAAAGTGCGCAGATGGTGTCTGTACATTGGAGGCTGACGGGTTCAGTCCAAGGTCTGGAGATCACTGCAGTGTTCCATTCCAGTCTGTATCAAGAGGGCAATGGGTCTGCACCAGAAGGCTGAAGAATCTACACCAGAAGGATTAATAGTATATGCCAGAAGATTGAAGAGTCTCAGGTTCAATAGTGTGCACTAGAAAGGATGAAGCTCCTCTAAAGGACCAGGACTAACAGATGCATTGCAGAGCCCTACAAGGAATTTAGAGAATATTTAATGCCAATATTCCTCAAACTCTTTAAAGAAATTGAGATAGAAGCAATTATTTCAAATTCTTTTCTGGAAGCCAGCATTTCCTTGATACCAGAACCAAAAAAGGCTGCAAACAAAAAAGAGAATTATAAGTCAATCTCCTTAGGGAACATAGGTTGAAAAATCCTCAGTAAGATACTGTCAAACGGAATGCAGCAAATTATCAAGAAGACTGTATACCTTGCCATAGTAGGATTCATTCCAGGACTAATTCAACATATGCAAATAAATAAATGCAATAGATTCCATTAACAGAACCAAGAACAAAAACAACATATTAAGAGATGAAGAAAAAGTACTGAACAAATTATAGTATGCATTCTTTATAAAAATCCCCATATAAAATTGAAATAGAAAGTCTTACAGGCCATCTATGATAAATAACAGCCAATACCATATGAAATGGAGAACAGATGATAGCCTTTACTCTAAAATCAGGAACAAGTCCAGGATGCTCACTATCATCACTCTTGTTCAATAGTTTCTGAAACAGAGCAATTTTCTGAAACAGAGCAATTAGACAACAGAAAGAAGTAACAGAAACTTATATAGGAAGGGAAGAAGTTAAAATATTATTATTTGCTGATGACATAATACTTTACATAGAAGACACCAAAATCTCCACCAAACACTCCTAAAATTGATAAACAAATTGAGTAGCAGCCTAGGATACAATGCCCACACTCAAAAATCAATACCAATTATGTACACCAATAAGAAACTCACTTAGACACAATTTGGAGAAACCACACCTATCACAACAGCATCAAGAAAATGAAATATATGTGAATTAACTTAACAAACTAAGGGAAAGATCTATGCATTGAAACAGTATTCTGAAAAAAGGAGGTTGAAGAGGATATAAAAAATGGCAAGATAACCCCTATTCTTGGATAGGCAGAACCAATATAGCTCCCCAAACTTTTAATACAGATTTAATGTAATACAAATCACAATATCAATAGTATATCTCACAAAACTAAAGAAGACAATTCTAAAATTCTTACAGAACCAGAAGAGACCCAAAATAGCAAAAAACAACTCAAGGTAACAAGGGCAGCACAGGAGACATCACTATCCCCAACTCGAAGTTAAATCACAAAGCTACCTTGATACAAAAAAAATACCATGTTACTGGGGATAAAAGGAGAAAACTGACCTGAAGATGGTGGGAACAGAGCAGAAGTTGAAGAAACAACATCAACCACATTCAGCTAACATGTTTGGCAAAGGGTCCAAAAACCTTCACTGGGAAAAAGATAACCTCTTGAATAAATAATGTTGGGAAAACTGGATTTCCACATGTGAAAAACTGAACTACACCAATATCTCTCAAAATCAGTGAAACAAAAATCAAAATTAATCAAAGATATGAATATTAAAACAGAAGAATTTAATGTACTGGAAGACAGAATAGGCAAAACTCTGGAAGATGTTAAGTGGCATAGATTTTATGAACAAAACACTGATTGTACAGTAAATATTACAAAGAATCAACCAATGTAGTCACAGCAAATTGAAAATCAAAGGAAACAATCAAAAAATGAGGAGACAATCAATAGGAAAAAATTAGCAAAATGGCAAATATCTGGAATATATAAATAATTATAAAAGTAAGGATCCTCCTAAATTTAAAGACCCAAATAAGGGTATCTGATAAAGAATAGACATTTCTCAGGTGAAAAATTACAAACAGGAAATAAATATATGAAAAAAAGGTCAACATTACTGGTCATTTGAGAAATGCAAATTAAAAGAACACTAAAATCCCATCTCGATTGCTGGACCAAAGCTCTCCAGGGCTGCTGGGGCAGCTAGGCCTGACCTTTGCCCACAGAGAACATCTTGGGACCAGCACTCTATGGAGCTGCTGGGGACAGCTAGGCCTGCCCTTTGCCCACAGAGAACATTGTGGGACAGCACTCTTCAGGGCTGCTGGGACTGCTATGCCTGCCATTTGCCTCCAGAGAACATGATGGGACAGTGCAATCCAGGGCTTCTGGGGACAGCTAGGCCCACCCTTCACCTGCAAGGAATATCCAGGAGACTGGTTGTGGAGGGTCTGAGCTGCCTGAGAACACATCTGCTAGACCCCCCCTTCCAGCAGGAATAATGACTACAGTGGACTACCATGCTGGCTCAATGAGAGGCTCAGAAGCCACCCACCCATACAGAAAAACTCATCAAGCTACAGTCAGTGTGGTGAGTTTGCCCCATAAAATAGAGGTCTGTAGTGGGTAAATAGGGGAAGAAGTGAAACTCCCTCCAAGTGTAAGACCTTGGGTAACCTGGAAAGAGAGTGCATAATTTCCCCACACAGAGAACATCAAACAGGTTGAGGAGTTCACCAATATTGCCCAGCCCAAATTTAGAGGCAATTAAAAGAACTTATGAGAACCCTCATGACACAGTAGAGC
>PVJX010051382.1:0-10322 GCA_004027295.1 Dolichotis patagonum | reverse complement strand
AGGCTGCCAAAAGTCTGCCACACTCTCAGCTGCCCTCAGAGAGGGGTGGGGTTCCTTGTTCTCCAGGCACCCCGAGTAAACCGCACAGTGTAGGTCCCGATGCGCCAGGGTTTCTCTCCTTCAGGCCGCTGAAAGTCTGCCACACCCTCAGCCACCCCCCAGAGAGGGGAGGAGCTCCTTGTTCTCCTGGCACCCCGAGTCAACTGCACAGTGCAGGTCCCAAGGCACCAGGGTCTCTCCCCTGCAGGCCCCCCAAAGTCTACCATACTCACCTGCTATTTCTTTCTGATGAATTGACCATTCCATTTCCAAAGTTCTGAAATGGCCAACAGACCACAGAAAGAATTCTCTTTAGGCTCCTGTTTGAAACCAGCAGCTACAGCGATCTGCTGGCCTTGCTTCAGGGCCACTGTAGTACAGTTTCAAGTCAGGAATTGAGATGTCTCCTGCCTTGCCTTTATTTCCCAGAATTGCCTTTGCTATTCTAGGTTTGTTCTGGTTCCAAATGAATTTTAGGAGGGTTTTCTCTAGATATGTGAGGTATGTCAATGGTATTTTGATAGGGATTGCGTTAAATCTGTGTAACAGTTTGGGGAGTATGGCCATTTTCACAATGTTGGTTCTTCCTAGCCAACAGCATGGAACATCTTTCCATTTTCTAATATCCTCTTTAATCTCCTTTTTTAGTGTAGTATAATTTTCAGTATATAGGTCTTTTACATTTTTAGTTAGGTTGATTCCTAAGTATTTCATTTTTTTAGGTGTTATTGTGAAGGGCGATATTGCCATAATTTCTCTCTCGGTGAGATTCTTGTTTGTGTACAGGAATGTTATTGATTTTTGAGCGTTGACTTTGTATCCAGCTACACTGCTGAATTTATTACCTCTAGTAGTCTTTTAATGAGTTTTTTGGGTTTTCTATATAGAGTATCATGTCATCTGCAAATAGTGATAATTTAACTTCTTCCTTTCCTATCTTTATTCCTTTTATTTCTTTCTCTTGTCTGATTGCCCTGGCTAGTGTTTCCAGAACTATATTGAATAGGAGTGATGATAGTGGACATGCTTGTTTTTTTCCTGATTTTAAAGTGAAAGCTTTTTGTTTTTGTCCATTTAGTATAATATTGGCTGTTGGTTTGTCATAGGTGGCCTTTATAAGGTTGAGGTAGACACTGTGTATCCTGAGTTTCTGAAGGGTTTTTATCATGAACATGTATTGGACCTTATCAAAAGCTTTTTTTGCATCTATTGAGATGACCATGAGGTTTTTGTTTTTGGCTCTGTTGATGTGGTGTATTACATTTACTGATTTGCGTATGTTAAACCATCCTTGCATTCCTGGAATGAACCCCGCTTGGTTATGATGTATAATCTTCTTGATGATTTGCTGCATTCTATTTGCTAGTATTTTATTGACAATCTTTGCGTCTATGTTCCTTAGTGAGACTGGCCTGTAGTTCTCCTTTTGGGTTGGGTCTTTCTCTGGTTTTGGTATCAGAGTAATACTTTCCTCCAGGAATGAATTAGGGAGGATTGTTTTCTTTTCAATGTCATTGAAGAGTTTAAGGAATATTGGCATCAAGTCTTCTCTAAATTTCTTATAGAATTCAGCTGTGAATCCATCAGGACCTGGGCTTTTCTTTGTTGGTAAGTTTTTTATTACGTTTTCAATTTCAATAGCTGATACTGGGTTATTCAAAATTGCTATATCTTCTTGGTTGAGCTTTGGTAGTTCATATGTTTCTAGAAATCTGTCCATTTCCTCTGTGTTTTCCTCTCTATGTGAGTAGAGATTTTCAAAGTAGGTGTTCATGATCTTTTGAATTTCCATGGGATCTGTAGTAATTTCCCCTTTTTCAGTCCTTATTGCATGAATTTGGTTTTTTTTCTTTCTTTTTCTTTATAAGGTCAGCTAGAGGTTTGTCAATTTTGTTTATTCTCTCAAAAAACCAGCTTTTTGATTCATTAATTCTTTGTATTGTTTTTTTAGTTTCAGTTGCATTGATTTCTGCTGTAATCTTTACAATTTCCTCTCTTCTATGAGCTTTGGGCTTGATTTGCTCTTGTTTTTCTAGAAGCTTGAGATGTAGCATTAGATTGTTTATTTGTACTCATTCTGTTTTATTGATATGACAATTTATTGCTATATATTTCCCTCTTAAGACCACTTTCATTGCATCCCACGGACTACAATAGGTTATTTCCACATTTTCATTGAATTGTAGGTATTGCTTTATTTCTTCTTTAATTTCATCTGTAGCCCACTGGTTGTTCAAAAGGTTGTTATTTAATTTCCATGTATTTATGCCAGTTTTGCAGTTTCTTTTGCCATTAATTTCCAGTTTCAGTGTGCTATGGTCAGATATTACACATGGGACAATCTCAATACCTTTGCATTTACTTAAGAATGTTTTATGGGATAATATATGGTCTATATTGGAGAATGTCCCATGGGCAGCTGAGAAGAATGTGTATTCTGATGTGGTTGGTGGAACACACTGTAAACATCTACTAAGTCCAATTGCTCACAGATATGATTCAGTTCTATTATTTCTTTGCTGATTTTTTTGTCTAGTTGATCTATCTCTTTGTGACAGTGGGCTGTTAAGGTCACCTGTAGTAATTGTGTTCTTGTGTATTAGGTTTTTCATGTCCTTTAGTATCTGTCTTACATAGTTGAGTGCTCCTGTGTTTGGTGCATATGTATTTATAATTGTTAGTTCTTCATCTTGAATTTTTCCACTTAGGAGTATGTAGTGACCTTCTTTGTCTCCTTTAATCATTTTAGGTTTGAAGTTCACATTGTCTGCAAATAGAATAGTTACCCTTGCTTTTTTCTGGGTTCCTGTTGCATGGAATACTGTTTTCTATCCTTTGACTTTTAAACTATGTATGAGTTTCTTTTTAAGTCAAATGTGTTTCTTGTATACAGCATATTGTGGGATCCTGTTTCTTGATCCATCCTATCAACCTGTTTCTTTTGATATGTGAATTGAGCCCATTTACATTTATAGATATCACTGATATATACTGGCTTGACTTTGCCATGTTGTATTACTGTTGTTAGTTTCCTGCTTTTCTCCCTTGTTTACTTTCTTGTCCAGCCTGGTGACTTCTTTCTGTTGTTGCTCTGGAGATTTTGGTCATTTTTATCTCTACCTAGGACGTCCTTCAGCACTCTTTCTAAGGTTGGTTTGGTGGATATGAATTTTTTTAGTTGTTCTTTGTCATGAAAGTATCTTGTTTCTCCATTAAATTTGAAAGACAGTTTTGCTGGGTATGTCAGTCTGGGTTGAAAGCTGTTTTCTTTTACGGCTTGAAATACTTCACTCCAAGCTCATCTTAACCTGAAGGTTTGTGCTGAGAAATCCGCTGTGATTCTAATAGGCTTTCCTTGATAGGTGAGTTGTGTCTTTTCTCTAACAGATTTTAGTATTCTGTTTTTATGCTGTATGTCTGAGATCTTAATAATTATATGTCTGGGTGTAGGTTTATGTTGGTTATGACTGTGTGGTATTTTATATGCCTCACTTATTTGTATATCCCATTTCCCCCCCATGTTTGGGAAATTTTCTGCCATTATTTCTGTGAACAGCTTAGCTATATCCTTTGCATTGCTCCTGCCTCCTCACTAATGCCTATTACTCTAACATTGTTTCTCCTGGCACCATCTTGTAGCTGTTGGATTGTCATTTCTTGCTGCTTTGTTGTTTTTATAAGTTCTACCCTTTCAAGATTGCTATCTGCAATCCTGTCCTCAAGGTCCGAAATTCTATCCCCAGCTTCATTTAAATGGCTTTGCAGGCTTTCAATGCAATTTTTTGTTTCTTGCATATCTCATTCAATTTATTTTGTAGATTCTGCTTGTTTTCTGCATTGTTCATTCAGAGTTTCAGTCAATTTTCCATGCTCCTGTAGTTTCTTATCTATTTCTTCTCTAGCTATGTTGAGCAGCTCATTTACTAAGGTTGTTACTTTTGTCTTTACGTAAGACATTATTTCTAATTTGAGTTCCTCTATAGCCTCATGGATTTGTTTCTTTACTTCATTTGCTATCTTTTCAGAGATTTCTGGTGTATGAATTTTAGGGTCCTCTATTTCATTATCGCCTGCACTTGCCCTCGATGGAGTAGAAGTTTGGGATTGCATTTTGTCTTTTCGTTTAGTCATTTTCACCTTTTGGGTAAATTTCTGGTCTTTCTATTCCAACAGTCACAACTTTCTGCAGTGTGCGTTTCAGAGTTCTACTGTATAGTTGATGTTTATCAAATTGCTGGGTACCACAGTGAAGAGGAGATCCAGTCTCCTGAATTCCTCCTGCCATGCCTGTTGGGTGAGTCCTGTATTCTTTCTGGGCTAACACACCCAGAAGTATTGATGTAGGGCAACTCTTCGTTCCTGCTGTTGTTATATCTTCAGGTTGTGGCAGGTCACCAGGTCTCCCTGGCTAGTGTTTTTGTCACCTGAGGCCCTACTGTGTCACTGGGGGGCTCATAAGTTCTTTTAATTTCCTCTAAGTTGGGGTGGGGTGCTATTGATGCACTCCTCACCCTGTCTGATGTTCTCTGTGTGGGGGAGGGGGTTACCTACTCTCTTGCCAGGTTAGCCAAGGTCTTACACTTGGAGGGAGTTCCACTTCCACCCCTATTTACCCACTGCAGACCTGTATTTTATGGGGCAAACTCACCACACTGACTGAAGCCTGATGAGGTCTTCTGTTTGGGTGAGGGGTTCCTGAGGCTCTCATCGAGCCAGGATGGTAGTCCACTGTAGTCCAATGTTCCTGGTAGAAGGGCGGGTCCAGCAGATGTGGTCCCAGGCAGCTCAGGCCTGTGGCAGGCTTCCTAGACGTTTCTGGAGGAGTGGGGGCCAGCAGCAGCAGTCCCAGGCACCTCAGGCCCTTTGCCACTGATCCCTCTGCAATGTTCCCTGTGGACAAAGGGCGGGCCTAGCACTCCCTAACAGCCCTGGCCGAGATACTGGTCCCCGTGATGGTCCCAGTCCCGAACAACCAAGCTGTGGGTCTCCGGGTCTCCGGGTCTCCACGAGGTTCTCTGCAGGCGCAGGGTGGGCCTACCAGTCTCAAACAGACCAGGTCGAGTTGCAGGTCTCCTTGATGTTCTCAGCTTTATTTCTGCAAACAATTTTATTTTAAATTTTTATTTTAAAGAGAACAAAACAGAACAAAGCAGATCAGAACAAAACAATGCAAGCAACAGGATTTCAAAAAAGCACAATAGGAAATCAACAGTGGTTAACATAATGTCTCTTGTTTTCTTCAAAATAATTGTCCATATCTTTATACACAATGAATTCAAACAAAATAGTATAAAATATGGGGACCTCATACTAAATAATATAGCCTATCTTTTCACAAGATGTGTAGTTCACTGGCTCCCACTGCTAAGCAGGGGGGAGAAGGAGGGGGAACACGGGACAGGGGACAGGATGACATGAGATGTCTGATTCTCAGCCCACGTGCTGGCAGGATCGCAGCCGAACCCCAGAGAGGGGAGAAGTTCCTTGTTCTCCTGGCACCCCGAGTCAACCGCACAGTGCAGGTCCCCATGTGCCAGGGTCTCTCTCCTTCAGGCTGCCGAAAGTCTGCCACACTCTCAGCTGTCCCCCAGAGAGAGGAGGAGCTCCTTGTTCTCTGAAAGTCTGCCACACTCTCAGCTGACCCCCAGAGAGGGGAGGAGCTCCTTATTCTCCCAGCACCCCGAGTCAACCACATGGTGCAGGTCCTGATGCACCAGGGTCTCTCCCCTGCAGGCCCCCTAAAGTCTGCCATACTCACCTGCTATTTCTTTCTGATGAATTGACCATTCCATTTCCAGAGTTCTGAAATGGCCAACAGACTACAGAAAGAATTGTCTTTAGGCTCCTGTTTGAAACCAGCAGCTATAGCAATCTGCTGGCCTTGCTTCAGGGCCATTATAATGTCTCTTATTACCTTCAAAATAGCTGTCTATACCTTCACACATAGTGAAATTAAATAATACAAAACAGACTAAAACCAATTAAAACAAAGCATTGCTGGACTTCACAGCAAGATGATAGGAAATCAGCAATGGCTACCATGATGTCTCATTTTCTTCAGAGTAGCTGTTTATATACCATCACATGTAATAAAATCCATTGTTGTAAACTCTTTAGAAGTTCTAGGCGTGTATTAGCCTATATGTGTACATCTATCCTTTCTGTATTAGAGGAAACCAAACAAAACAAATTATGAGAAAAACAAGACAAAAAACAACAACCCAAAACAATGACAATATAGGCTTTCAAAACAAGGTGGTAGGAATATAATTAAGGTTGTTATTTTGCATAGTTATCTTCAAAAAAGTTGCTCAGATTACCAGATAGAAACATGCAAATTGATCTAATCCTATGAATGTTAATTGTTTTGTTCCATGAACTAATAGAATTAGTAGCACAATCATCTTAGCTATCTTAGGTATGTAAATACAAATTTATGTATTTTTTCTTTCTCCTTCTTTTCTCCTTTTTCCTGAGTTATTTTTCCCCTTTGAGCAATTTCTTGCATTAGGGAGACAACATAGTATTTGCACATGTGAGTTTGATTTATTTCTCTTATTAGTATGGTCCAAGTCACACCCATTTACCTATAAAAGCCTCAGTATGATCCTTCTTTATAGCTGAGTAGTACTCCCTGTATAAAAATACCACATCTTTTTTTTATGTGTTTCTCAGTTGATGGGCATTTGGGTTGCTTTCAAGATTTGGCTATTACAAATTGTACTCCTATAAACATGGGTGCACATATATCACTGTGATATGATGTTTTCAATTCTGGGAATATGCCCAGAAGTGGAATAGCTGGGTCAAATGTGACTTCCAATCCCAGCTTTTTGAGGAACCTCCACACTGATTTCCACAGTGGTCACACCAGTCTGCACTCCTGCCAGCAGTGCAAAAGAGTTCCTTTTTCCATACAGCCTCTCCAGCATTTGTTGGTGGTGTTTTTTTTGATCCTGGCCATTTTTTTCTGGAGTGAGATGGAATCTGTGTGGTTTTAATTTGCATTTCTCTAATGATCAATGATGCTGAACATTTTTTCATGTATTTATTTGCCATTTGTAATTTTTCAGCTGAGAAGTGTATATTCATTACAGATGCCCATTTTTGGATTGGGTCTTTGAATTTTTGTTTTGGTACCAGGGATTGAACCCACAACCTCGCATTTGCCAAGCAGGCACTTACGCTGCTGAGCTAAACCCTGGCCCAGGTCTTTGAATTTCGGGCATCTGATTTTTAAAAACTGCATGTTCTAGGTAGAAGTTCTTTGTCTGAGGGACAGTTGATTAAGACTTTTTTGTAATTCATGGGTTTTCTTTTCACTCTGTTGGATATTTCTTTTGACACATAAAAACTTTTTAGGAAGACGAGATCCCAGTTATTGATTCTGGGAATTATTTCCAATGCAGTTTGCTTTTTGTTCATTAATTCTCTGCCTAACCCCTATTTTTCAAGATTTTTACTACTTTGTCTTCCAGTAGATTGTGTTTCTCTTTTACTACTTAGATCTTTGATCCATTTTGACTTTAGTGCCTGAGTCTAGTCTTAGTTTTTGGCATATAGAAAGCTAGTTTTTCCAGCACCACTTATTAAAAGTATAATTTCAAGTTAAGGATTGTGATGTCTCCTGCCTTGCCTTTGTTGTGCAGAATTGCCTTTGCTATTCTAGGTCTCTTCTGGTTCCAGATGAGTTTTAGGAATGATTTCTCTGTATCTATGAGGTATGCTAATCGTATTTTGATTAGAATTGCATTAAATCTGTGTAACAATTTCGGGAGAATGGGCATTTTTACAGTGTTCTTCCTGTGCATGAACAAGGAATGTCTTTTCATTTTCTGAGATCCTCTTCAATTTCCCTTTTCAGAGTATTGTAATTTTCACTGAATGGATCTTCTACTTTTTTTGTTAAATTGATTCCTAAGTATTTCATTGTTTTGGATGCTATGGTGAAGCGTGTGCTTCTCTTATTCCTCTGTCAGTGAATTTGTGTAGAGGAATGTTACTGATTTTTGAGTGTTGACTTTGTACCCAGCTACCTTACTGGATTTGGTTATTATACCTAAAAGTCTTTCAGTGAAGTTTTGGGGTTCTTCTATGTAGTGTATCGTGTCATCTGCAAATAATGATAACTTCTTTTTTTCCTATCCTTATTCCTTTTATTTCTCTCTGGTCTAATTTCTCTGGCTAATAATTCCAACACTGTTTGAATAGAAGTGGTGATAATGAACATCCTTGTGTTATTTCTGATTTTAGAGTAAAAGCTTTCAGTTTTTGACTAATATGATACTGCCTATTGGTTTGTCATAGATGGCTTTTATCAGATTGAGGTAAAGACCATCTAGTCCAATTTTCTGTAGGGTTCTTATCATGGACCTTATCAAAAGCTTTTTCTGCATCTGTTGAAATAATCATGTGATTATTACCTTTGGCTCTACTTCCTTTTTTTTTTTTTAGTTACCGGGGATTGATCTCACAACCTCACACTCGCCGCTGAGCTAAATCCTCTGCTTGGCTCTATTGATATGGTGTATTACATTTATTGATTTGCATATATTGAACCATCCCTGCATTCCTGGGACGAATCCCACTTGGTCATGGTATGTGATCTTCTTGGTGATTTGCAGCATTCTGTTTGCCAGTATTGAGAATTTTTGCATTTATGTTCATTAGGGAGATTGGCCTGTAGTTCTCTTTTTTGGTTGGGTCTTTCTCTGGTTTTGGTATTAGAGTAATACGCTTCCAAGAATGAATTAGAATTGTTTCTCTTTCAATTTCCTTGAAGAGTTTGAGGAGTGTTGGCATTAAGTCTTCCTTGAATTCCTTGTAGAATTCAGCTGTGAATCCATCAGGACCTGGGCTTTTCTTTATTGGTAAGGTTTTTTTTTTTAAATTTTATTTTGAAGGTAGTAAAAATACAAGACAGAACAAAGCCAATCAAGACAATGCAGTGAAACTGGTACAGAACATCACAGCAGGACACTGGGATAATAGTAATAGGTACTATAGTATATCTCGTTATCTTCACAATAGTTGTCCAGTCAATTAGGTATAGCAAAACCAAACCCAAAACAGAACATTATAAAACCAATTGAAAAAGAATATTGAATAGAGCAAAACAATCATAACAAAACAAAACAGTGAAAATAACCTTTACCTTCAAACAGAAGATCGAAGGAAATCCCCCATATTTGGTATATTGCATATGGTCATCCTCCCAAGAGAGGCTCAGACCTCCGTCCCCAGTTGCTAAGGGGGTGTGTGTGCTATGTTTGATTCTCATCCCGTGCGCTGGTAGGCTCACTGGAGCCGCTGACTGGTTCTTCTCCTAGTTCATGCCAGGGGTGCTTACAAAGAGGGTGGGCAAATTGCTTTCTTGTGCAGGTGCCTAAGTTCCACCATGGCCGGATCTCAGGAGCCACTGGTTCTTGGTAAGGTTTTAATTACATCTTCAATTTCGTTAATTGAAATTGGATTATTCTGCAGTTTTACATCTTCTTGATTCAGCTTTGGTAATTAATATGTTTCTAGGAATCTATTTCTTCTGTCTTATTAAACTTCTGAGAGTAAAGTTTTTCAAAGTAGATATTGATGATCTATATTTCCACAGGGTCTGTAGTGATTGTGCCCTTTTCATTCGTTATTGCTTGAATTTGAGTTTTCTCTTCCCTTTTTAAAATAAGGTTGGCTAGGGGCCTATCAATTTTATTCTTTCAAAGAACCAACTCTGATTCGTTAATTGTTTTCTTATTCTCTGTTGCATTAATTTCTGCTCTGATCTTTATAATTCCCTCCCTTCTTTTGGCTTTGGGCTTGACTTGCCCTTCTTTTTCTAGATGTTTGAGGTGTAGCATCAGGTTGTTTATTTGTGTTCATTCTGTTTGCCTAATGTGGGAATTTACCACAATAAATTTTCCTCTGAGGACTTTCATGGCATCTCACAGATTCTGGTAAGTTGTATTTGTATTTTCATTTGCTTGTAGATGCTGTTTAATTTCTTCTGTGACCCATTGATGGTTCAGGAGTGTATTATTTTCATGTGTTTGTGGGTTTTCTGCAGTTTCTTTTGTGATTAATTCCTAATTTCATGGCAGTATGATCCAGTAATATGCATGGGATAATTTCAGTTCTTTTGCATTTACTTAAGCATGTTCTATGGGCTAGTATATGATTTGTTTTAGAGAATGTGCCATGTGAAGCTGAGAAAAATGTATATTCTATGTTGGGTGGAGCACTAAGTCCACAAATTTGATTCAGTTCTGTTATTTGTTTGCTGATTTTCTGTC
>PVJX010051381.1:0-10325 GCA_004027295.1 Dolichotis patagonum | reverse complement strand
CATGAAGAAAAAAGAAGCCATACACCTGAAATGTCTGAAATGATATCAAATAAAATAAACATGCAAATAGGGAAAGCTATGGAGAAATTCAAACCAGAAATACTTGCCCAGGTAAAAGAATTGATAAAAATAGTGAAAGAAATAGTGAAGGCATCTAGTGAAAACAAAGCTAAAAAATTAGAGGAACAAAGCAAACAGAAAGAACAATATAAGAAACAATATAAGAAACAAACAAAATGCATAAAGCAGATTCAAAGAGATATACAGGAAATCAAAAATTCTACTGAAAGCTGTAAAAACCGCCTCAATGAAAGTGAAGATAGAATTTCAGACCTCAAAGATAAGATTGCAGCCAGTGAGCAGGAAAGACAAGATCTTTTAAAAATAACAAAGAATCAGAAAATAACAATTCAACAACTGCAAGATGATGCAAAGAAAAATAACATAAGGTTAATAGGGATAAATGAAAAAGAAGGGGACAGAATGTGATTGAGAGGAGGACAGCAGGTGAGGCACCATAACTCAGGTGACACTAGACTAGAGGTCTTGTGCCATGGAATAAGCAAGCAGAATCCTACAGAGACAATCATCAGCAGTGTTTCCCAAACCCCAAATTGAAGCAGATGGAAGAGAAACCATTAGAAATGGGGTCGAAATCTCCAGTCCCCTCAATGCCCTTAATATGCCTTCCCATTATGAAAGATTTGTTATCCAAAACTCAGGTCAACTATGTGGCCTTGGGCTGCTCACAGTGGTAGTTACTCGACCATACGTACCCTTACACTGCAGCACCTTCACACCCTTGAGCACTTTTGCACTGGCCTCGTGGGGAATTGTGTGCCCTTAATTTAAGTCAACTCTGCTTCTGGGATGAGAGAACATTATGCCTCTCTTAGTTCAAAATTGTCAGAACGTGATTGAGAGGAGCTTAGCAAGAGAGGCACCATAACACAAGTCATACTAGACTGGAGGTTTTGTCCCATGGAATAGGCCAGCATAATCCTACAGAGACAATCATCAGCAGTGTTTCCCAAACCCCAAATTGAACCAGGTGGAAGAGAAAGCATTAGAAGTGGGGTCAAAATCCCCATACACCTCAATGCCCTTAATATGTCTTCCCATTGTGAAAGACTTGTTTTCCACAACTCAGGTCAAATCTGTGGCCTTGGGCTGCTCAAAGTGGTAGGTAATGGGCCATAGCCTTAGGCCCCTGCACCTTTACAAACTTGAGCAATTTTACACTGGCCTTGTGGGTAATTGTGTGCCCTCATTTGCACTCAACTCTGCTTCTGTGTTGAGAGAACATTACAATGTGAACCAGTGTCGAGAATGTCTAACTGGTCAGATAACTGACACCACCTCCAGTTTTGGGAGAAGCTCAGAATTGCTGATGCAAAAGATGAAGGTGGAAGAAAACTGAAACATCCTTGAGAGATCCCTGTCTGTCTCTATTTGGGAAAGCTTCTTTCTAAAAATATCCTGGGTATTTGTTTGTGTGTACGTGTGTGAGTTCCACCTGCGCATATCATAATGAAATCTCACCATTCTTCCCAATCTAAGAAATGCCACCATTTGTCCTTTAGATTCCCCAAACAAATAGATAACTGAGAAGTGGCAAAGGAACGTTTTCTGATTGCTTGAAACTGAGAGGACACCCTTGAGAGTAACATTACAAAAATACAAGGGAAGTGTACTCTCTCTGTGAAGCAGTGTAATTTTGGGCAAGCCTGAGATTCCAAAATCCTGAGAGAAGTTGCCGGTGTTGAAATTACAAAGGGATATTCCTCAGAGAAATAGGCATGACTCAAAGGCAAAGTTCTGATAAAATAGTCAATAGAAAGGATGAATGCCTACAAAAAAGGAATTCAAATTTGGGTTTAATTGCTGAAGGAAGAGAATGCCTCAAGCCAGCAGATGAAATAGGAATCACAAAGAGATGAGCGCACATCACAGGAAACCATCCACTTTGTATAGAGCAACAAAATTAACTAGGATACCTTAATCCTCCCACAAGTGTGTTGAGGGTCAATTGGTCCAGGTTTCCTGTTGCAAGGAAGCACACTCTGGCAGGACCATTTACAAGAAAAAGGAAATTTTTCAAGTGTTTGGTACTTAGTGTCTGTGCCCAACTTGGAGCTGGGGTGAAAAATATCAGTCCCATTCAAAAAGTCTGGTTTTCGTGGAAGAAAACCTATTCTCATGGATTGTATCATGTAAATGGTTTTCTGCAGAGCTGTTGTTGAAATCTATTCTAAAATGTGAATGTGGACTGGTCTGTGTCACATAGCTGAAGCTAGAAATCAGGAAAAGTGGAAAAAATCAAGAACTCACAAGGAGCCAAACCATGACAACCAAATTGTCCCAGTTTATTTGTTAAAAGTCCTGGAATTCATACCTATTGAAGTATCTTAGGTGCTTGTCTGCTGTCTCTAGCCCTTATATCTCAGTGAATCTCATGCAAAAGTTCAAAATATCATCTGAAACATTTTAATGATGTGCAGAGACTTGACATTGTAGAAAAACTCAAGTTTTGACACCTAGCATATTGCCAAATGTGATATCAAAGTAAATGGTTAGCCAAGCTTTGTGGTCTTTCTTTATACCAATTTTTTGCCCCCTATGTTTTCATTGATGATCTGTTGCCTCTAGCTACCATTGGCAATGCAGTGGAACACATATATGACAACAACCAGGAAATATTGATAAGAATATCAAAATTTCCACCAAATGTTTATGTCCCTTTTTTTAATGTCTCTTTCATAGTCCAATTTTAATTGACATTGACTGGATCTCCTGCTTGCCCACTCTTTTTTTCCATTATCTTCCCTTTTTTCTACACATTGTTAGGCTCCCTTATGTGCCTTGATATCCAATGTCCAGCATGTTTCCATACATATTGGACTGGGAAACGTGATGGAAAGCCATTCATTGACAGATGACAGGTTTTAGGACTATTGCCTTTGAAATTCAACTTCAACCACAGTCTGGGGTTTCAAATCCCATGTGTTTCAATATGCTTTAGGGCCGAGAAAATCCCCAGCCAGTTCTTGGACTGCCTGGGAAAGATTCCAGCAGCTGTTGATGGAAGACGATAGGGAAGAGGTTTCAGGCTACTTATAGAATCCACAAGAGCAAAGAGGATGCTCAAGGGAAGATCAATGGAGAGTATATCCAGCATGTAGTGTTACATAACAGGTACCCCTAGCACTGAATCCACAGCTAGATTTGCATGATTTTTTATGTACTCATGAAAATATCATAAAAATCTAAGCAATGACACTTTCAGAGAAAACATTGTTTTATTTTTGGCCACTGAAATCCGATCTGTTCACATCTTGCACTTAAGATACAGGCCTGCAACTAAGGTATCCATAAAAACACCCAGCATTGTGACTCAGGTCTCCTACATCACACATGAGTCATGGACACTGGGGCCTAGGTCACAAAGCTGCTCAGCCAGTTTCAGCCCAGGGTGCTTGCCTGGCAACCTAAAGCCTCTTGATTTGTGTATCCCGGGGTTACACCCACCTCTGCAGCAGCTTTCCACCAAACACAACCACAACCATTCCAATCATGCAGTATTTTCTCTAGACTCACTAGGGTTCACCCCTATTGTTTTCCCACTCATATTCATCACAAGGTGCACACACATGTTTCGAGGTGAATGAAATTTCCCAGAGAAGCTCTTGCTCTTTCATGAGGTCTAACGTTCACAAACTCGACTCCCACAGTCCATCGATTTCTTGAAACTGACACAGAGACATTTCATGAAGAGGAATTGGCACAATGAGTCAGGTGTTTTACCACTTAGGCAAGGCTTAGTGTGTAAACTTGCAGTCTCTGCACAGTGGCTGTAAAGGGGTCATGCCTATATGGTCAGATCAATAGGCCAAGAATCCAGCAAGCCCTGCACAAGTCCCTACAAAAAGGAGAAACTCTGAAGGGCATGAAATGTGGCAGGAATGCTTTAGCATCCCTGCCTCTCTTTCATTCAAAATTATCAGAATGTGATTAAAAGGAGCTCGGCAGGAGAGGCATCATAACCCAGGTCACACTAGACTAGAGGTGTTGTCCCATTGAATAAGCCAGCAGAATCCTACAGAGACAATCATCTCCAGTGTTTCCCAAACCTCAAATTGAACCAGGTGGAAGAGACACCATTAGAAGTGGGGTCAAAATCCCCAGTCTCCTCCATGCCCTTAATATGCCTTCCCATTGTGAAAGATTTGTTTTGCACAACTCAAGTCAACTCTGTGACCTTGGGCTGCTCACAGTTGTAGGTACTGTGCCATAGCCTTAGGCTGCTGCACTTTTAAACACATGAGCAGTTTTCACTGGCCTCCTGGGAAATTTTGGGCCCTAATTTGGACTCAACTCTGCCCCCGGGTGAGAGAACATTACAATGTGTTCCAGTGTCCAGAGTGTCTAACCTATCAGATAACTGACCCCACCCTAAGTTTTGGCAGAAGTGAAGAATTGCTGAAGAAAAAAAATGAAGGTGGAAGAAAACTGAGATGTTCTTGAGTGATTCCTGTCTGTCTCTATTTGGGAAAGCTTGCCTATAATTCTTTGTAAAAATGTCTTGGGTATTTGTGTGTGTGTATGTGTGTGGAGGGTCAAGTTAGTCCAAATTTCCTGTCGCAAAGAAGCACCATCTGGCAGGACCATTTACAAGAGAGAGAAAAAATTTCAAGTGTTTGGTAACTAGTGGCTGAGCCCACCTTGGGGCTGGGGTGAAACATGTTACTCAATTTCAAACTGTCTGGTTTTCATGGAAGAAAACCTATTCTCACAGATGATATCAGGCAAATGGATTTCTGCAGAGCTGGTGTCGAAATCTATTCTAAAATGTTAATGTGGACGGGTCTGTGTCACATAGCTAAAGCTAGAAAATCAGGAAAAGTAGAAAAAAACAAGAACTCACAAAGGGCCAAACCATGACAACCAAATTGTCACAGTTTTTTGTTAAAAGTCCTGGAATTCATATCTATTGAAGTACCTTAGGTGCTTGTCTGCTGTCTCTAGCCCTTATATCTTAGTGAATCTCATGCCAAAATTCAATATGTCATGTGAAACAATTTAATTATGTGTGGAGACTTCACATTATAGAAAAGCTCTAGGTTTGACACCTAGCATATTCCCAAATATGTTATCTGAGGAAATGGTTAGCCAGGCTTTGTGGTGTTTTTTCTTTCTACATTTTTGCCCCCCTATGTTTTCCTTGATGATCTGCTGCCTTGAGCTACCCTTGCCAAGGCAGCAGAACACATATATGACAACAACCAGGAGATATTCATAAGGATATCAAAATTTCCACCAAACTTTTACACCCCTTTTTTTAAAAGTCTCTTTCATAGTCCAATTTTAATTGACATTGACTGGCTCTGCTGCTTGCCCACACTTTTTTTCCATTATCTTCCCTTTTTCTACACATTGTTAGGCTCTCATGTGTGCCTTGATATCAAATATCTGGCATCTTTCCATACATATTGGACTGGGAACCGTGATGTTAAGCCACTCATTGACTGTAGGCAGGTTTTAGGACAATTGCCTTTGAAATTCAACTTTTACCACAGTCTGGGGTTTCAAATCCCATGTGTTTCAACATGCTTTAGTGCTGTGAAATTCCCCAGCCTGTTCTTTTACTGCCTGGGAAAGATTCCAAAAGCTGTTGATGGAAGACCATTGGGAAGATGTTTCAGGCTACTTATGGAATCCACAAGAGCAAAGAGGGTGCTCAAGGGAAAATCAATGGAGAGTATATCCACCATGTAGTGTTATGCATCAGGTATCCTTAGAACTGAATCCATTGTTAGATTTGCACGATTTTTTTATGTACTCATGAAAATATCATAAAAATCTAAGCAATGACACTTTCAGAGGAAACATTGTTTTATTTTTGGCCACTGAAATCCAATCTTTTTTTTCATCTTACACTTAAGAACCATGCGTGCAAGTAAGATATCCATCACAACACCCAGAATTGTGACTCATGTCTCCTACTTCACACATGTGTCATGGATTCTCAGTCTTAGGTCACAAAGCTGCTCAACCAATATCAGCCCAGGGTGGTTTCCTGGCAACCTGAAGCCTCTTGATTTGTGTATCCAAATGTTACACCCACCTCCACAGCAGCTTTCCACCAAACACAACCAAAAACCATTCCAATCATGCAGTATTTTCTGTAGACTCATTAGGGTTCACACCAATTTTTTTCCCACTCATACTCATCACAAGATGCAAACACATTTAGATGTGAATGAAATTTCCCAGAGAAGCTCTTGCTCTTTCATGAGGTCTAATGTTCACAAACTGGACTCCCACAGTCCATGGATTTCTTGAAACTAACACAGAGAAATTTCATGAAGAGTAATTGGCACAATGGGTCAGGTGTTTTACCACTTAGACAAGGCTTGGTGTCTAAACTTGCAGTCTCTGCACAGTGGCTGTAAATGGCTCATGCCTACATGGTTGGACCAATTCCACCTCAATCCAGGAAGCCCTGCACAAGTCCCTACAAAAAGGAGAAACTCTGAAGGGCATGAAATTTGGCAGGAATGCCTTAGCCTCCCTGCCTCTCTTTGGTTCAAAATTAACAGAAAGCGATTGAGAGGAGCTCAGCAGGGGAGGCACCAAAACCCAGGAGACACAAGACTGGAGGTGTTGTTCCATGGAACAAACCAGCAGATTCCTACAGAGACAATCATCAGCAGTGTTTCCTGATTCCCAAATTGAAGCAGGTGGAAGAGAAACCATTAGAAGTGGGGTCAAAATCCCCAGTCCCGTCAATGCCCTTAATATGCCTTTCCATTATGAAAGATTTGTATTCCACAAATCAAATCAAACTTGTGGCCTTGGGCTGCTCACAGTGGTAGGTACTGGGCCATAGCGTTAGGCCACTGCACCTTTACACAGTTGAGCCATTTTACACTGTCCTCCTGGGGAATTGTGTGCCCTGAATTGAACTCAAATATGCTCCCCAGTTGAGAGACCATTACAATGTGTTCCACAGTCCAGAGTGTCTAATTCATCAGATAACTGACACCACCCCAAGTTTCGGCAGAAGCCCTGAATTGCTGAAGAAAAAAGTGAAGGTGGAAGAAAACTGACAAATCCTTGAGAGATTCCTATCTGTCTCTATTTGGGAAAGCTTGCCTATAATACTATGTAAATATGTCTCGGGTATTTGTGTGTGTGCACGTGTGTGATTTCCACCTGTGCATATCATAGTGAAATCTCACGGTTTCTCTCCATTTAGGAAATGCCACCGTTTGTCCTTTGGATTCCCCAAACAAATGGATAACTGAGAAGTGGCAAAGGAACATTTTCTCATTTCTTTAAACTGTGAGCACACACTTGAGAGTAACATTTTATCCTTGTCTTTTGCCTGATTTTAAGGTAAAGACTTTCAGTTTTTGACCATGCAATATGATGCTGGCTGTTGGTTTGTCATATATGGCCTTTACCCTATTGAGATAAAGACACTTTATTCCAGTTCTTTATAAAATTCTTATCATGAATGAGTGTTGGACTTTATCAAAAGCTTTTTCTGCATCTATAGAAATGATCATGTGGTTCTTCATTTTGGCTCTATTGATATGGTGGATTACATTTATTGTTTTGCATATGTTGAACCATCCCTGCACTCCTGGGATGAATCTTACTTGGTCATGTTGTATAATCTTCTTGATGATTTGATGCATCCTGTTTGCCAATATTTTATTGAGAATTTTTGTACCTATGTTCATCAGGGAGATTGGCCTATAGTTCTCTTTTTTAGTTGAGTCTTTCTCTGGTTTTGGTACTAGAGTGATATTTGCTACCAGGAATGATTTAGGTAGAATTGCTTCTCTTTCAATTTCATTGAAGAATTTCAAGAGTGTTGGAGTTAAGTCTTCTTTGTATATCTTGTAGAATTCTGCTGTGAATCCATCTGGGCCTGGAATCTTCTTTGTAGGCAAGGACGTAATTTAATTTTCAATTTCAGTAATAGAAATTGTGTTATTCATCAGTTTTCCATCTTCCTGATCCAGCTTTGGTAGTTCATATGTATCTGGGAATTTGTCTATTTCTTAGGTGTTATCGAACCTATGAGAGTAGAGGTTTTCAAAGTAGTTGTTGATGATCTTCTGTATTTCCACTGAGTCTGTAGTAATTTCAAATTTGTCATTTCTTATTGCATGAATTTGAGTGTTTTCTCTCCTTTTTTTAATAAGGTTGGCCAGGGGCTTATCAATTTTATTTATTCTTTCAAAGAACCAACTCTTTGATTCATTGATCCTTTGTACCACTGTTATTCAACATATTACTGGAAATAGTAGCCAGAGAAATAAGACAGGAAAGAGAAATAAAAGGAGTAAAGATAGGAAAATAGGAAGTTAAATTACAATTATTTGCAGATGACATGATACTTTACATAGAAGACCCCCAAAACTCTATTGAAAGACTCCTAGATATAATTAACAAATTCAGCAAGGTAGCCAGATACAAAGTCAATACGCAAAAATCAATAGGATTTCTATACACTAACAACAAAACTACTGAGAGAGCAATAAGAGAAATTACACCCTTTACACTAGCATCCAAAAAAATGAAATACTTAGGAATCAATCTCACAAATGTAGTAAAAGTACTATACAGTGAATATTATAATACCCTGAAAAAGAAAATCAAAGAGGACCTCAGAAAATGCAAAGACATCCCCTGTTCATGGATAGGAAGAACAAACATTGTAAAAATGGCCATTCTCCCAAAATTACTATACAGATTCAATGCCATCCCAATCAAAATACCAATAACATGCCTCATAGATCTAGAGAAATAACTCCTAAAATTCATCTGGAACCAGAAGGGACCTAGAATGGCAAAGGCAATTCTAAGCAACAAAGGCAAGGCAGGAGGCATCACAATCCCTGACTTAAAATTATACTACAAATCTACCATGATAAAGTGAGTATGGTACTGCAATAGAAACAGACCCAAGGATCAGTGGAATAGATTGGAAGATACAACCACAACCGCAAAATCACTCAACCAACTTATCTTTGATAAAGGGGCCAAACATGCTTGCTGGAAGAATGACAGTCTCTTTAACAAATGGTTCCTGAAATATTGGCTGTTCATATGCAGAAGACTAAAACTAGACCCATGTCTATTAGCAACACTGAACTAAAATCTAAATAGATCAAAGATCTGATATTAAAACAGAAACACTAAAACTGCTGAAAGACAAAGCAGGTAAAAACCTCAAAGATATAGGGGTAGGAAGAGAATTAATGGACAAAAACCAAAGTACACGGGAAGTACTTCCCAGAATCAATAACTGGGACCACATCTTATTAAAGAGTTTCTGCATGTCAAAAGAGGTTTCCAGCAGAATGAAAAGAAAACCCACAAATTGGGAAATAATCTTCATGGACAGCACCTCAGAAAAGGACTTTTGTCTAGAACTTATAAAGAATTAAAAAAAAATCAGACCCTCGAAATTGAAAGACCCAATCCAAAAATGGTCATCTGAAATGAATACACATTTCTCAGATGCAGAAATATGAATGGCAAATAAATACATGAAAAAATGTTCATCATCATTAGTCATGAGAGAAATGCAAATTAAAACCACACTGAGATTCCATCTCACTCCAGAAAGAATGGCCAAGATAGAAAACACTACCAACAACAAGTTTTGGAGAGGCTGTGGGGAAAAAGGAACTCTTCTACCCTGTTTATGGGAGTGTAGACTGGTGCAACGACTGTGGAGGTCAGTCTGGAGATTCCTCAAAAAGCTGGGTATGGAAGTCCCATTTGACCTAGCTATTCCGCTTTTAGGCATATTCCCAGAAGAATGGAAAATATCATACCACAGTGATATACGTGCACCCATGTTTATAGCAGCACAATTTGTAATAGCCAGATCTTGGAAACCACCTAAGTGCCCATCAACTGAGGAATGGATAAAAAAATTGTGGCATTTTTATACAATGGAGTACTACTCAGCTATAAAGAATGATTACATCAAGATATTTATAAATAAATGGACATGACTTGAGACCATTCTCTTAAGCAAAATAAACCAAACTCACAAGTGTGAATACCATATAGTCTGCCTACTATGAGATTTGATAAGAGTACATAAGACTTTTTGGTAAGCATGAGTCCCCATCTCATAGCTTCAAAGTCTTTCAAAGTTGTCAATCATCAGTTGGAATGGTTTTATCCTGTTTTGTTTGACTATATCATACATGATGTTATGAACAGCTCTTTTGAAGAAAACAAAACATTATGACAGCTATTGCTGATTTCATATCATCCTTCTTAGAAGTCCTACC
>PVJX010051380.1:0-10322 GCA_004027295.1 Dolichotis patagonum | reverse complement strand
TCAATCTGGGCTGGAGGTTGTTCTCCTTCAGGGCTTGAATTACTTCACTCCAAGCTCTTCTTGACCTGATGGTCTGTGTCAAGAAGTCTGCTGTGATTTTGATGGGTTTTCCTTTATAGGTGATCTGTTTCTTTTCTCTGATGGCTTTTAATATTCTGTTCTTATATTGAATTTCTGGGATCTTGATTATTATGTGTCTGGGTGTAGCTCTGTTTGGGTTGTAGGTGTTTGGAGTTCTGTATGCTTCATACATCTGCATATCATTTCTTTTTTCTATGCTTGGGAAATTTTCCTTAATAATGTAATTCCTCTGTTTTGACTCCTGCTTCTTCATTCACATGCTTTATTCTTAAGTTATAGATCCTCATCATCTTCCAGTCTTTGTATCTTTACTGCCTGCTCCCTTGTTATTTTTAAGAGATCTTCCCTTTCATGATCACACGTTGCAAGCCTGTGTTCAATTTTTGATAGTCTATCTTTGGTTTCTTTCAAGCAGTTTTGCCAGCTTTCTATGGAGTCTTTAGTTTCCTGATAATCTCTTTGGATTTGCTTCATGAATTCTAGCTTCATGTATTCTTCATGGAACGTTTCTCTCCTTTTGTGTTCCTCCATTCTTCTGTCTGTGTCTTCTTGAGAGGTACCCAGCCTTTCTTTTATTAATCTACTTATCTCTTGTTTAATTTGAATTAATATTTCAGTTTTGATCCCGCTTACGATGTCCTGAAGATATCTCTTTATGTCTGCTAATGCTGTGTTTGATGTTGTATGTTTGCTGCCCTCAATGTCTTTTGTATTTACCTCTCCTGGATCAATGTTCTCAGGGTTGGGGGCTGGGGTTTTTTTCTTATTTCTCCCTTTCGTCATGTTTTTGGTTCCTTCCATACAAGTGTACAGTGTAATTCCAGGACCCTTTTCTTGTTGGTTAAGGCTCCTCTAGAGGTCACAGGCTAGGAGCTTTTGCCCTCTTCGGTAGACTATCAGAAATTAAAGTTCAAGCACGGGCAGTGTGCACTGGCTCCTCCCCTCCGGGCCAGTCAGCCTTTGCAGGCCTTCACTGCGTCAGTGTGCACTGATCTCAGGGAATTAATTTGTAGCAACTCACTGGGTCCTGGCCAGGGGCACGGCCCAGTCCAAGTGGATTCCACCAATCTGCTCGGTGAGGGGAGCAACCAACTGAAGCCACTTCCTTATGGAGTTAGGGCTCTCCTTCCCAAATCCAACATTTTGTCCAGTCGGTTTCCCCTTTCTCGTGGTAGGGTCTTATTCCCATCACTCACCGTGTGTTGATGCCGGTTCCCGAGAACTGCTGGGCTCCCCACCTTCCGACTTCAGCATGGCTGCAGTGCAAATTCACGGTGCCTTTGGGTGGGTCACATGCAGGGCTGGGTCCGGGCGAGCCGCACGCAGGGCTGTTCAGCTCCACGCTCTGGTGGTCAAGCCAGTCGTTTTTGTGCGGATCGCTTGGTCAGATCTCCGGCAGGAATTCAGGTGGCTCGAGGAGGCCTTGTGCTTGCTGATCTTGGCTTCTCTAATGGTAACCCCAGGACCTCATATTCGAGCGGTTTTTTGCACTTTAGTTTCTTCCTGGGTTGAGAGAGTCCATCTCTCTCTGTTTGGGTCTCTCCAGGGTGTTAAATTCTGGCATTTGAGCTGTCTCTCTTGAGAGGGTCCCTCTCCTGCTACCTACCGGTCTGCCATCTTTGGACTTCCGTGCATGTCTTTTTATACTGAGAATACACTCTGGTAGGCTAAATCAGTATCAGTCTCATTGGTTTAGCTGTAGTTCTTAATGGTAGAAACATGTTTTTATGGCATTAATAGGCTTGCTGTGATTGGTAATGACTGAGAAGCATGAGAAGTATAATAAACTCTTGAAAGAAAAGTCTTTTAGAAGTACTACTCTAGCAAGGGATGTAGCTCAGTGTGGAGAGTCCTCAAAAAGTAAAAATTGGTACTGTTTGACTTGGCTGTATCATTCTTCAGTATATTCTCTAAATAGTTAAAACAGCATTCCACAAGGATGCATGCATACCCATGGTTTTAGTGGCAAAATTCACAATCGCTAAGCTATGGAAACAGCCTTGATGCCCATCAACTGATGAATGGATATAGAAAATATGGTATATGCACAATGGAATATTATTCAGTCAAAAAGAAAAAATGAAATCATGTCAACTGAAGGAAGATGAATGGAACAGTAGACCATCATGTTAAACAAAATAAACCAGTCTCAGTAAGTTAAATATTGCCTGTTTTCTCCTGCATAAGTGTAATCAATGTGCTATATCTCTTGGTAATCCTTGCATGAATCTCATGAGGTCCCTCGACAGTCCTTGCATGACTCCTTGAGTTCTTGTGATGGAGCTGTTATAAAAGGAGCAATCCTGAGCCCTCTTATCCATCTTGCTTCCTGCTTTGAAACATGACAGTTTGCTCTGACACGTGTTCCTCCATTGTTTTCTTTCACAAGCATGAAGTCATTGGGTAGCCTTGGGCTGCCATTTGGATTTTGAACCTCCAAAACTGCAAGTGAAACTCCCTTTTTATAAATAACTTGTGTCAGATATTTCAGAAAGCTAATGTCAGCCTAGTAAAAGGTGTGTCAATAACTAATGGAACGTTTTCCTTCTGTATTTGTGCTGCCCATTCACTGTGCATGATATCTTTTTTGTCAGAATTTCTTATTTATGAGGTCCTCACAGATCAGAACAATAGTATCATACAGTAAACTTTATTTTTCCCTAGGTATAAGCCAATATTTCTTATAGTTTTAAAACAATTGCCACATCTTTTTCTTTAGCATTGTTTGCTAAATTATATTCATGACACTATAGTATTGTTTGCTGACATGAAAATGATACTAAACTATGAGTTCTTTAAGGCAGAAACAATACTAATTACTTTTGTACATCTGGAATACATAGTGGGCTTGGACTTCTGGGTTGTTTCCATTTGTGACTACAATAAAACTGTCATGAACATTCTTATAAGTCTTTATATGGACAAAATACATTCATTTCTCGAGGGTATATATTTAGGAGTAGAATAGTGGGATCTTAGGGCATGTTTATGTTTAATTTTTCACATCAACATGTTTCCCAAAGCAATTGTGCCAATTTACATCCTGCTAGCAGTAGAGGATAACTGCAGGTGTTCTATATCCTCACCAACATTTGGTATGGTCAGTCCTTTGAATTGTAGCCATTCTAATGGTTGTGTAGTAGTATTTCACTGTGGTTTTAATTCGCATTTCCCTAATGATTTAAGATATTAAGCAGCTCTTCATGTGTTTGCAATTGTTTTTGTTTTTGTTTTCTTTTAAAAGGAGTAAAACAGAACAGTAAAGTGAAAAAAATAAACAGTGACAAGGCAGTAGGAAATCCACAATCATTACTATATTGCATAATCTTATCCTCTAATTTGTTGCTCAGGCTACTGGCCCTAGGCTTGCAAAGTCAATCAAACAACTTAAATGTCAAGTTGCTTCCTTACTTCAGTTATTGTCACCTCAGCCTGTATTGTGTTTGGTTGCTTAAGAGGTAAAGGGGGGAAGGAGGTGGGAGGTAGGAGATGGAGACGGCTTACTTGATGGTTCTCCCCAGCTTCCAGGGCCTCTGCTGGCACACAGGGAGGCTTCCTTGCTGATTCTTCCCAGCCCGTAGGGCGTCCGCTGGCATACAGGTTGTGAGGACTACATTCCTTCCTTGCTGTTTCTGCCCAGCCAGTAGGGCCTCCACCAGCACACAGTGGGTGGGCGCTCCATGGCTTCTTGCCTTTTCTCTGCTTCCAGTAGAGTGTCTGCTGGTATATGGGGTGCAGGGACTGCATTGCTTCCTTGTTCTTTCTCTCCAGGTTTTCTTATTTTTGGTGGATTCCTGAATTATCTGTCTCCATGGGCCTCAGATTCTTCCTGTGTCTATGGGACTCACCTCTCTCCTTGTCTTCCTCATGTTACTGTATTTCAGGGTCTGGACACCAGACTTGGAGAGATTCTTTCTCTACTGCTCACTCCACCATTTTCTTGGAAGTCTCATGTTTGCCATTTATGTATCTTCTTTGGTGAAATGTCTACTCAAATATGCTTACCATTTTAAAATAATTATGTTTGATTTTCCTTTTTACCACTGAGTTTTGAGACATTAAAAAAAATATGTTATACCTCTGCTCATGAACTTAATTTGTTTTACCATTTTGGAGAAAATGGGTGTGTTTGTGTTTGTGTGGGAAAGATGGCTGTGGTTGTGTTTGTCATCCAGTGTGAAGTTTGTGAATGGATGCAAAGTTTCGTCAAATGCTTTTGTTTGAAAATTGGTTTGTGAATAGAAACATTTGTGAACTAAGGCATTAATGTATATATTTTCATATTTTTTTCCAAGTATGTGAATTTCTCTTTTTCTTCTCAGCAGTAACTTCTTAAGAATGAAAATTTTAGTCAAGTTTAGTGGTACACATCTATAATTCAAGTACTTGGGAAACTGAGGCAGGAGGACCACTGTGAATTGAGGCCAACCTGTGCTACATAGTGAGTTCAAGGCCAGCCTGGATTGTGTAACAACCTTTTTTCTTTTAATACACAGATTGTGACTTCTTGTGTTCTCACATGGCAAATTGTCTCTCTGGAGTCCTTTTTTTTTTAATAGGGATATTGCTTTCATGACCTAATCAACAAACCAAAGGTACCTCTTTTTAATGTCATCGTTTTAGAGATTAGTATTCTAGCATATGAATTTTGGAAGAGCACATTCACAGCAAAACAAAAATTTACCAGTTTTTAAATTTTTGTTATATTTTATTATGACACACATAAGAATTTCTTGCCTAATCTAAGGTCACAAATAATTTTTTCTATATTTTTGATCTGAAGCTTTACAGTTTTAGATTTACATTAAGCCTTTGGTGTATTTTAAATGAATTTATGTATATAATATGAGATATGGATTAAAGTTCTTTTTTGCATATAGATATCTCATTATTTTAGTGCCATGCACTAATCAGACTACCTCTTCTTCCTGAACTGCCTGTGCACATCTGTTTTAGAAAATCAGGTGCCCATATTTGTGGGCTTCCACTTTTGCAGTCTTTTATGTACTGTTTATCTATTTGTTCATCTTCATATCAATATCATTGTCTTGATCCTTGTGAAAAGCACCCTTTGTTTTTCTATTCTTTGTTCATCACACCATTTTTAGCACTTTATTACTATTGAGTAGGTAATAGTAATTAAAGATGACTGTCAATTTTCACATTAGTTCTTCTTTGAGCACACTGAGGGGTCCCACTGGAATCTAAGATGTATTTCCTGCTAGGAGTCAAACATGTCTGTCTATCTGGGGGCTGGGCCTGTTAGTAGTTGATTTGCATAACTTAATGAAGCCCCCAGAGAGAACTGACGCTCCGGAAGTGGAAGTCAGGGAAAGAAAGCTTATCTTGACAGATAAATCAAAGGGAGTCTTGATTTTGTATGTAGCAACTTGTTAGCCTCTTAACCCTAATCTAGCACCACATAGTTCTTTCAAGGAATAGGAGTATCTCCTACTTTCAAGAAATAGGAGGACTGAGAATCTGTAGTATGATCTCTAGGCACCAGGCCAAAATGAAAGATACATGCTCTCCTTTCAGGGGGCAACATAGTATCTATTTTGTGAACCAAAATTTCCAGAGAGCCCTTGACATTCAGTATCAGGAGAATTTAGCATCCAAGGGCTGACTGCCACAGATAGAAAGTCTCTGTGGCTGGTCCTTTGCAGCTAGTGGGAATAGAATAGGTTTGCTTCTAGGTACTGCCAGGTAGAACTAGAATGGCTTTGAGAGACTCTAGGGATCTTAAACTTGTAACTTTGGGAAGAAAGATAAGGAGTTTTTCCTATTAATGCACCTTAATTCTATTTTCTAGGTGGGTATTACATGGTGAAATATGGGTAACATGTTGTGGTTAGGTTAATTTAAAATACTGCATTTTGCATATAGTTTAATGAGTTGCAAAAATATATAAAATCAATTACTCATCAACATATTTTTATAAAAAAAGACACACTTGCTTTGCATAATAATTATTTTTCTGCTACTCTTGACTATTTTTAAAGGCTGAAACATTTTCTGTGATTTCCAAGTGCTAATTAATTCTAAAACTCTTGCAAATCTGTAAATGGTAAAGAGTGCACAGGATATAATTTAGAAAAATATTGTCTAGTTTTAAGTATATGTTGAGGCATAATGGATTATCTTTCTATTATTTTGTTTTCTTCTTTTTTTTTAAAGAAATAAAACACAGCCACTGGCTTGAAAATGTTAATCTAAAGGGATGTTACAGGATATTAGCCTGCTATTACTTGTTTCTTATAAATACTATTACTTGTTTCTTTTTGAATTGGTTCAATTTCATTGATATAAACCTTGATAGTAGTGCTCCAGGTATGTGCCACATAGATGAGGTAATTCTTTAATAATAATAATAAGTACAGAAATTAGCTTTCACATATCACTGGTGATATAGTGGCGAATAAAGCCTAGAACCTATCCTAAAAGTATCATGGTCCCCTATAAAATAAGATTTTGGGGCCTGGGATTTAGCTCAGTGGTATAAACGCCTGTGTAGTGAGTATGAGATCGTGAGTTCGATCTCCAGTCCAAAAAAAAAAAATTTGTGTTGTTTGGAAACAAATATTTCTCAAATGAATTAAGTATATACAAAATAGTAATAAAAAATAAAGTCAAGCCTTTTTAGAATCACCAGACACTATTTTTCTTAGGATACATCATTGTTTACTGATAGCAACTATTTTTTTTAAAAAAGGCTTATTTTTAATTCATTTTTCAGTCTTTGCATATTTAAACTTTTTAGTGACATCCTAAAGTAAATTTTCATTGTTGAAAATAAAGAAATCTATATATTCTTTTAAATTATCTTTCTTTTCTTCCTTACCTTATTATTTCTCCTTTTAGCAATAGACTTTTGCTGCAATATTAGGACAGAGACCAAAGAGATAGTCTGAGATTGAAGACATATGAAGATGCTGGAAGGCAAGACAGGGTCCAGGAAAGTATTGACAATTTAGCAACTTAAGGCCTTGAAACTAAATGTAAGAAAATTGCCTTGTTAAACAAATAAATTTTAGAAAAGTTTTAGCCCCTCTTACCTTTGCTATAGATTATACTAAAATATTAGATTATTATTCCTTTCAAAAAATGATTATGAAGAACACAAAGGGTCTGAGATTTTACTCGTTTTCAAACAAGTGAAACTGCCACAGTTTGATGGAGGCTGGCAGAAGACACAGAAATTCAGAGGCAGAGAATAGCACAAACACAGCATAGCAAGCAGAATGACAGCAGTGTACTTAGGGTTAGTCCCTTTGCCCCCAGATTGTACAAAGTGGCCTGTATGGATTCCTTCAGAGGCAGTGGCTGGAGTTATAGGAACCTGAGTTTTTTATAATGGACAACAGGCAGGTTTTATTCTGAGGGAGACACTGTAACTTTTGGGGCTGTTTGCTCTACAAAAATCTCTGAAAAGATGGCTTAAAAATAGACTTGTTTTATAAGAGTTGTGAAAATATGAAAGCCTTATGGAGCAGTGTCTCCAAACAAGGTTGTATGTCTTTTCTAAGGCCAGGTGTTGGTTAGAATTTATGACTTTTTAATATTCAGTGGTGTGCTGACAAATGTTTAACAGTTGGTTCTCTGAGGAAAAATAAGCCCTGATTTATTGCATTTGCTGCTTTCCGAGGTACAAGCATTTCCCTCATGGTTGATTTTAAGCCACCAAAATGACTGAATGTGGAATTGTGAAGAAATATTCAGTAGCACACTACTGTATAGTGTTCTTATCATATGGATAGAATAAGCATAATTTATCTAAGAATACTAAAAATGTTTAAATAATTAGGAAGTGATAAATTATAAATATTGATTTTTAACAATATAATTATTTGATTATAAGTTTATGTAATTCAACTTTTATTAATGACCACCTTAACAACTGACTTATACAATTCCTAATAATTTAAGCCAGTATGAACCAGCTCTAGCACCTTCTACCAATACTCCTCCCTGGGTGGTTAGGGAATTCCATTGAGCCCATTCTTCTAAACCAAATTTCTTCTGTGGCAATGTTCTTGTTACTCTACTAGCTCATTTAAAAATCCTCTTTCTCATTTTATTTAAGGCCAACATGGTTTTTGTAAAATTTGCTTATTTGTAAGTACTGTTTGGTTGACATAAATACATTTGATCCACTGTTTCCAAATTTAGATTATGTTAGAACACAAAATAGATCATTCTGGGGGTACTCTTTCTATCAAATGTGCTCAGTATTATGTGTGGGTATGAGCAGAAAATTCAGTGACATTTTCTGGGATTTAATATTTTCTCCCCGTGTTTTTCTGAGAGTTTTGCAAATGGAACTATCTTTGTAAAGTCTGTTGTAAATTTTTAGGAATGTTCATAAAGCTCCAAGCAGGATCAAAAACAGTATGTAGTTTCCTAGTGGTAACTTATTCAGATGCAAGTGCAATAATCACTTACTCAATATTTAATACAATACCTGAGAATAAATAGTTTCATATATGTATCTCATTTAATTCTTCAATCCATGAAATAAGTGTTCATTCTATTTTACAGATATGGAAGCTGAGATTAGTTTTGAGTTTTGTATTTTGAGAACAGACTGTAGTATTTGGCCTCCCTTCATGATCAGTTTGCAGATACTTATTATCAAATATTTCACAGCATTTCTTAGTTGTAGACATGATAAATAAGATTTTCCTCAATTTAAAAGAGAGGATTTTTATTTTCTATGTAAAAATGGTTGTATATTTGTCTATAAAAATAATCCTGGGTGAAATTGTAGACAACACACTACTGAGGCTATGCAGAAACACTTAGTATACCAGGCAGAAACTATAAATCAGTTTCAGGAAGTTACCACCAATATCGTGATTAAGATAGTGTGTAGATCTATTTAAGTGCATCAACAATTTTTTAAAGATATTTTAAACTCATACTATAAAAGTTTTGGTAGGTGATTATTTTATCTTAAAGAATACCTTTTCTCTCAAGGAGCAATATAATGCATAAGCAAACTAGTAACAGCTAGGGTAAGTATAGCTGCAAAGAATTACTCAGAAGAAAATAATAAACTGATGACTTTATCTGATAACCCTCAAGTGATGAGTATATCAGAGTTATTCACATCATGGTTTATTGCACTACTATCAGGTACCTTATCAAACAACAAATAACCTACTTTCTCTAAGTAATAAAAATGTTACAATCCTACATTTTACAAGAT
This sequence comes from Dolichotis patagonum, assembly GCA_004027295.1. NCBI lineage: Eukaryota > Metazoa > Chordata > Mammalia > Rodentia > Caviidae > Dolichotis > Dolichotis patagonum. Next base: position 1,033 of record PVJX010051380.1, on the reverse strand, counting down.
GGGGCATGGATCAGAAAGTTTCTGTTTATTTTGTAGGTGTTCAGAAATTATTATTTCAGCCAATGTACTTCCTATTTACCTTTTTTAGTAGATATATTTTTAATGATAAGTGTCCTCTGGAGAAAAAAAAGACTGTAGAAGGCAGTTGAAACTTCTGTGTACACAATTATTATTGTATAATGTTAATACACGTTTAAAATGTGTCAGGTATAGTATAAGTATGTTGGATTTATTATGTACATTATTGTAATTTTGGTTCCAACCACTATTTGATATATGCATGCTCATTTAGTTTCCATATCAGAGATATTTAACCTCTTTCAGATAATAGACTCTGAGAGTTTACATAAAGATATGGGTATGCTTATAGAAAGATGCAAACATCTGCATGAACACAAGTGTTTGCATATAAATTTGCTGGATCCCTGGGTCCTCTGGATTCCTATCTTAAAAATCCTGTTCTAACTAGGAACGGTAGTGCACACTTGTAATCCTAGCACTCTGGAAGGCTGGCAGGAAGATCACAAATTGGAGTACAGCCTAGGTGACTCTGACTTAGCAAGACTCATTTCAGACTAAAAAGATACAAAAGATTCTGGGTACATATCTCAGAGTAGAGGCCCTGGTTTCAATCCTTACTACTGAGAAAAAAATACTTGTTTTTAATGTCTTAGATTAGTGCTTATAGAATGCACTTTTAATAACATTATTGTTTCCTTTATTTTAATAAATATTTAATGGAATGTTGAGAATAGACTTTTGATGACTTTGTTAAATAAATGATATTCTATGAAAAGGGTATTCTTATCCTGAGGAAATAACTGGAAAACATAATATGTATCTTGACTGCCAACTGAAGCATAATTTATATGAGGGTAGAAATGGAGATAATTTAAATATTCTATAATAAGAGTCTAGGTCAAACAGATTATGATACAACAAAATGTCATGAAGCCATTTGTGTTGAAGGTGACATTAATATTTAATGTCTGAGGCATATCACTGTCAAAAAGCAGTTTTTAGGCAGCAAATG
>PVJX010051379.1:0-10325 GCA_004027295.1 Dolichotis patagonum | reverse complement strand
TTCTATGTTTTGGTATCTTCTATCACGGTATCTTCTCAGATGAAATTGGTACCATCCCATCTTTGAATCTTCGTGTGATGTTCCTGGGAAACTCAACACGCTGGCATGTTGGGTGGTGTTGACCTGTTGCCTCTCAGTTTTTTCAGGTTTGGGTAGGCTTCTGATAATTTGGTTTCATGAAGGCCCTAGGGCTGCTGCAAATTCCATTTTCTTTCCTAGCTGCTTTCCTACTTTCCATCAGTCGTCATACAGTTTCCTTTTACTTAAAGCAGGCATCATAAACTTTGGCCAGTTTTCCAGGCTGCTCCTAAGTTCACCTATACCTCTTTCTCTGTAAGTCATTTGAAGCACCTTGATTGGTCTGGAACACATGAGAACCTTATTTCAGGAGCACCTCCTGTTGGCTAATTTCATCCTGCTAATATTTACCTCTAAATATAACTGTCCATACTCAGGTATCTGATGTAGCCTTCAAAGTTCTAACGGAAGTAGAGTAACAATTCATATCCCCTCAGTGATTTCCCTTAACCTATCTATTTATCCTACCTTGGGGACCCCACCCTAGAGAAAAGAAATTACTACATTTATATTCTGCTTCTATTCTCTTCCTCCCCGTCTTTCTTCCCATAATCTCTCCTGATAAGACTGAATTTTCCTTTAGTTCATTCTCTGTCAGTGACATATTCCTTCAGTCTTTTCTGGGCTACCTGATATTTTAACCAACATTATGACTTTTCCTGAAGGATACCTGGAATACATACAGAAAGATAAAGCTAACCACAACAAAATATGCACAAGCACTTACAGAGAAAATATTAAGCTTATTTCACATCTTAAATGTCTGACATGGGTGATTATATTAAAAGTAATAATTTTAATTGCAAGGCTGCCTGGAAAGATGATTTATAACATGGCCAAATACTAAGCAATGCCTCCCTAATCTCAGATTACAATCAGGAATGTGGTGCATTGTACCTGACTGCAAAGGTACCTTCCAAACTTTTAAGAAATCCTGTGAAGTGACAGGGATGGGAAACAGCACATCAAATCTCCAAGAGAAAAAATAATTTATCAAAAAGAAGAGTATAAAAAATGTGACCTAAAGTGATTCTTGATTTTATTTGTGGATATTGGAATAAGATTTACAATGGGATGAAAAAAATTGTATGCAAAGATCCTTGCTCTTTGTATGAGACTTGCTCTTTATATTTAAACCTCAGTACAGTATATAATTTATATCAAAACCCAAAGCTCACAAAACAACTGATTTATAATTATTAGTTTTAAAATACAAAAATGACTTCCCATAATTACCATATCTGTGTAAGAATCACAAATACATTTATGTAAGAATCATAAATGCAATGATTTAACTTAGCTATAAATTCAACTATTTTATAAATTTTTACAGATTAGACACTGTATCCCCCTTATGCCAATCCTAACCAATTCTAGCATACTGAGCCCAGAACTCAGGTTTGGCATTTCACTTCTGAGACATAAGCATTATTATTTTAATTAAGCAATGTGATTATATTATTAATCAACTCCCAGACAGATATTCTTTCCCAGTTTAAGCATTTTACATTTATAAAATTCTAAGAACTTACCTCATGATAATTTTGACTATTTTACGTTCTTAATACCTACAGAATACTCACACTGACTAGTCCTGAACATGACTGGATTCTCACTCATCAAAATATACTCACTAGCTTTGTTTCTAGTCTCCTGGATCTTTAAGAAATTCCTACCAACTTGGTCAGTGCTCGTCTTTCTGTAGAGTTTTACATGTACCTCAAAGCATTAGTATGCCATGAAGATGTGGTAATTTAGTTGAAGTGTTTAGTAGCTATTTGTTCACGACAAGTACATAACAAGTTCTTTTAACTTCCCTCACCACTTCCCACTCCGTGACTATCCTTAAAGCCTTGAAATTTTACTTTTAAATGTTACATGTGCCTGGGTTTCCTGGTTTCTAAGATATAATAACCATAGAAGCAACATACTAAAAATGAGATAACTAATATTTTCAAAATAGGCAAAGTGGTCTTTATTCATAGAACAAAGAGCATTGTTATTTAAAGAATCAAAAACTGGAGGAGAGACATGTTTGTTTAGCTAATTTCCATGTAAATGCCCTCAGAGTGCAGCCTATGATAACTATGGTTATATTCTATTTGCTACATATTCCATCATTAGTATTTCATGATGCATCTGCTAAAAACTCCTACACATTAATGATTTCCCATTCATCACTGTCTATTCCTCAACTGCTATTTTAATCTTCAGCTCCAGTTTCTCTAAAAGGAATGCTATAAAATTTTACAAAACATGGCTGAAAAGAATCACCCAACAGATAAATGTAGCTGGAAATTTCTGAGAAATAATCAAGTATAACAAAATTACCATTTGCTATTGCATATAGATGCTCATTCACTATTCCTCAACAACACTGCTACCAATAGGGACTGAGACCCAAGCAGCTCCATATTTTTGACTTTTCTTGCCTCTTCTATAGAAACAGTTTGTGTTACACTATTTCTAAGGTTCTATGAAATCTCTCCTACCGCTCATCTCTGTCCAAAGAGCAGGAGAGGAGTGGGAACATACTAACAACAAGGCAGAAAGAGCTAAGAAAACTTTTCTGAGCCATTTCTCTGGACAGAACTCTGCTTCTGTGATCTCACACTTCTCTCTCTGTGTTCCACACTCAGAACTCACATAATCACTCCCTTGCTGGCAGTTTTAGCTACCTCTGGAGTGAAAACAACGGAAGATACTTAGGAAAATGAGCGTTTCTAAAAGTGGGAGGGAAAATTGAACTCAGAATAACCAGGACTACACATTCACTCCTGGACTTCTGTAGGAAAAAAAACCCCAAAAAATCTAAGTGAACTAGTTGCCAGGACAATCTACCATTGTGGAAGGGGTGGGGGAAGAAAATGGGCAGCCTGTGGTTAATTTTCCTCCTGCCCCTGTCCTTGTCAGCCATTCATGGGGTCAAAGGCTGTCTGGACTGTGACCCCAAATTCATAGAAGATGTCAGGGACTTGCTGGCAGACATGGTACCCCTGGATGTCCCTGGCCAAACTCAACTGCTTGAAAGGCATTTTAAACGAATGATTCGTCTAAGCTCTAAGGTGTCCCACAAGGACAAGATGCTTCGGGTGTTAGGTGAGGAAAGCTCGGGTCCCTGAGTGTTTATGGAGGATTAATGGAGGGGAGGCAAGGAAGAGAACGACTAGTCCCACACAGTTTCCTCCATGAGCTTAATTATTCCCTCGTGTATTTTTCTCCATCCTCTCCAGCTGTTTCAGAGGTGGTCAAGTTGAGAACATGGCTGAAGGATGAATTTTATAGACTGGGCAATGAAACATGGAAAGGTAAGGTTTTGTTTCATGTACAAAAGTCTGTATTGCCAAAGCAAATCAGAGAAAACTTGGGTGGAATAAACAAGATAAAGCAACTAGAATTTAATTCTGAAGAGAAGGGCACCCTAATATCCGAATCTCATTCATTTTGTCTTAGGTGTCTTTATCTTTCAAGGCAAGTTGCTCAACATCCGCCAAAACCTGGAATCCAAAGTGAAAGAAGCACTAAAGGACTTCTCTGAACTTGGTAAAGGAAATTTTTTTATCAACACTGAAAATTTCTGAAGAGAATACAAAATGAGGGGTGAGAGGAGCAGAAATGGTTCAGATAATAGACATTTAGAATGGGTGGAGGAATACTTGGAATTTAATGGATTAAAAAGAGACTTCTGAAGTATAAATATGATGACCTCTAAATTGTCGAAGCTCATGAGAACTTTCTGACTCTCTTCCAGCTTGTTCCGAAGACTGCAGTGAGTACAGTACACATGATACCTGAGGTTTCGGGCTGTTGTCTCATCTCCTTTACTCTGGATGGTTCTGTCTCTCTCACCTGTCACACCGAAAACTAAATCCTAGAGCTGTGGTTACACGAGGAATATTAATAATATCTGGCAACAAAAATTGAGATTATGAAAACATTGGGGTTACATTATTAAGATGTGCAGATCTAGGATGTGCTTGGAGGTCTCCTACACAGACTCCAAACTATTCCCCCAGTATGAACTTAGGCGTTGTTTTTCCCAATTCTTCCTCAGAGATCTAAATTAATTCATAGAAACTCAGTTAATAGGGGGAAAAGGAATTGAGAGCAGTTTAACACAAGAGTCTTGAGATTGTCTGGAATCTAATCTCCCCTGAGAATCAGATCCACACTTGGTATCTAAACAAGGAGCTCCTTTGCTATAGTCCCCTTCTGATTATTTGTTTTCCTTCCACCCAGTCGTGACTGAAGGTCCCGTCCTTGATTGCTGGACCTGTCTGCGTAATTCCAGTCAGTGCTTCAGAGGAGAATACTGTGGAGGTAACATAGGCTGTAGGGAGGTAATTTGAGAGGCTAGAAATCAAAGATTTGTTTTTTGTTTTGTTTTGGTTTGATGTTTTGGCATTGATTTGTTCCACAAGTTTTTGTTGAGTACCTTTCATGTAAATTATAATTATGTCACAAAATAAGAACTAAAATGTTGAGCAAAATTTGTACCAGCATGGACAACTTGGCAGTGGGCTGACTGAGGGTTGTCAGAAATAAAAAGGTTGAGGAGAAACGGAATGCTAGGGCAGATGCCAGTAGGACAAATGTTTTGTAAGGTCTAGTAGTCTAACAACACAAGTCAAAAAACACTGATGAAACAGTCAACAGTCAAACTTTTTGAAGTCTGTTCTCAATAAAGTTTCCTTGTTACTTTTTTCTCCTCCAAAAATAATTTTTTTTGTTCTTTTTCCAAGCAGAAGATGATCCGAGGAAGGCTGAGATCGAACGTAGTATGTTTTTTTTTATATTCCTGACAGAGGTGGTAGTATTGGCAAATGATCTACTCCTGTTAGTGAATCCTCCCTCCAAATAAATACCTGGTCAATCATTTTTATGTCAAAGAGAGCACCTTGATTTCATTTCCCCTTTGGGAAGACAAAGAAGTCATTTGAAAATCTGGGTTATAGTGCTGACAGGAATGAAATGAATAGAAATGTGATGGGATAATAGTGGAAACAAGGAAAATGAGGAAAGGTACCCAGAAAAAGAGAAAATGTAATTCTTTAAAGAGTGGGGCTATAAATACTACAGTTTGGGTTCTACTTTCTCTACTCTAGTTTCCATATCTGTATATCTTATCGGAGAAAAATGAAGACAATACGAAGAACCCTAAAGCAGTATTTGGAGAAGAAACTTGAAGAATTAGTGAGGAAGACAGATGAGGAGAAGGAGGGAAATTTTGGGGATGTAGCAAATAAGTAGACAAAAATCTTTCATGATTCCCTTAAATATTTATTCAGTGTAGAAAACTGAGACTTGAGCTCTTTGTGATAATAAAGTCATATTTTAAAAATTGAAATAAAATGTAGAGTTTTTCAAAGGAAAATAGTTATTGATATCCAGAGGTGATGAATGCAATGAGAGGTCAAATGATTTACCCTGAGTTGCAGAGAAAGTAATGCTGCTATATTGCAGTGTAGGAAAAAAAAAATATGCTATGTGATAATGAGGAATGCATTATTAGTAACTCACTTACTACTGTAAATAGGACAACTTTTAGGTTTCTAAGCCTAGTTTTTACTTCATTTTAGTGCATATATATATGCAGTTTTGTTACTAACATGTATTACTAGGTTTATTGCTAGATTTATGTTACGTGTGTGTATATATGTAGAGTGTCTAGGTTCAATATGAGCAGTTTCCTTGATAGACTAGGTATGATTAAAGATATGGAGGATGTTTAAATGTGAAAACTTGTAGTAAAAACACATTTCCACTAATCCCCTCAAAATATTCCCCCTTGCTTCAAATACACTTATCTCATCATTCTTTCCACTGAAGAAATTCTGGAAGTCTTTTTCCATGAGCATCTTTAATCCTGGCTGCCTCAGTATCCTGAATGTATTCAAAACTTTTATTATTCCTGATTATTTTGAGTTTGAGGAAGAACCAGAATTCACACAGCACACATATGGTGAATAAATGGATGAAGCCATTCCATAACTTTTTTTGGGGGGGTGGAGAATGTACCAGGAATGGAACTCAGGATCTCACACCTGCTAGGCAGGCACTGCACCACCCCAGCCCCTCTGCAACGTTTTTACAAGCCTGCTTTTTTGTTGAATACATGCAGCAGCAGCAGCACTCACCATATTTTGATTAGACCTCATAAAGACACCCATGAAAGAGAACTTCCAGAACTGCTTCAGAAGTGGCAAACGTAAGTTTTTTGAAGGGGGGGGGGAGAGTATGCTGAAAGATATTACTGACAATGTATCTTGTAATGATTTTTTAATTTACATATTTATCATATAATTTTATTATACTTTGTATATTTAGTCTTTATTGTAGACCAAATATGTACATATACACAGAAAAAGTTCTAAATATTAGTCCTAAGTAAATAAGGCTTATCCCAATCATTTCCTTCTCAGCTGTATACCAAGATGAAATTGAGCGTTAATTTTTCACTTTGAGTTTTTTCTATTAAATATATTTTATATGCTTAGTACCATAATAAGTGCTTTACATATACAGTCTTGTAATAATACTGTTGTCTTTATTTTAAGGAAGAAAATACAGAAAGTTCAGTTTGACTATCACAGGTACCAGGCTGTGACCTACTGCTCCAGTGTCTGACCTAGTGTTCAAACCATTTGAATGATGCTGACATTTATATAGATACACTTTTATGATAAATTAATGAACAGATGATAAAAGCAGGCTTATTTCCTTAGCATACTCTTAATTATACAGCTAGTACACAGTGAAGCCTGAAATTACACAAGTCTTCTTAACTTTGAAATTCATGAATTTTCCATTCCTTTTTTTTTTTTCTTTTCCTGGAAGCTTCTTTCAGAAGAGAAGCACCACTCTTTACCAGCAGGAATTAGTTCCATGTGTTCTGGCTCAGTGGTGGAGAGAAGTATTTACAACTGCTTTACACATTGTGATCCTCTGATTGCTGACTTATTGTTGCTATATTAATGAGATACTGAATAAATTAGAATGTACTTGGGGGAAATTGGAGCACTGATCTCTCACAGGTAGTAAACACGAAATTCAGGATAAAAGCTTCCCAGACGACAGTAATGTAAGAGGGGTACTATAAGGCAGCTACTATTTTGCAACAATTTAAGGAGCATCTCCTCCAAATCTTATTCTAATATATTAATTTTGTTCATATTCAATCATTATGTTTATGTTGTTTTAATTTTAATTAAAGACAATGATATAAATGAAGTAATATATTTATGAGATTCTGTGGTGGTTTGGAGGTTTCTTTGTTTTAATATGTTATTTCAATATATATCATATTGTAATGGTGTGATCAAAAACTGCAGTGAGTTTTAATTTTTAAAAAATTAGTACGGTAAGACACATCGCCATTGTCTCTCCCTCAGAATACTGCTCCTCACTTTAAACTACTGTGTCATCATTCTTCTCATTTTTTGTTTTGTTTTATTTTTTGAGACAGGGTCTCAATATGTAGTTTAGCCTGGCCTCGAACTCACTGTGTAACCCAGGTAAACCTTAAACTCCTGATGATCCTCCTACGTCAGCCTCCCAAGTGCTGGGATCACAGGCGTACATATACAATGCCCAGCGCCTTCCCACTTTCTGAGACAATTCTAAGAGTCTTTCTTTGTGTGTGTCTTTATGAGATGTGATCAGAACTACAGTGAATGGTGGTGAGTGTCCTCCAATGGAAAGGCAAGGTCATAAAATCATTACAGTGTGTCCTCATCCGCCTTATTCACTAGATCTTGCACCATGCAACTTCTGGCTCTTCCCTCACATCAAAATGGCTGCAAAACATGAACATTTTTTAACCAGTTCAGGACATGGAAGCAGTCAGGACAGCACAATTAAAAATAGAAAAAAAAAAAAGAAAAAGAAAAAGAAAGAAAGGAAAGAGAGTGAGAAGCAAGTTTCAAGAATGGTGGGATAAGTATGTTCAAAGCAAAAATATTTTCAAGTGGATTAGTGAGAATGTGTTTTTTTCTAGAATATTTTCAATGAAACATTCACAATATGTTTTGACCACACCTCATATTTATTTAAGGTATACATTATAATGTTGTATTATATCCATACATATTGTAATGATTTCTAGAGTAAGGTCAGCTGACATATTTTCCTGTCATCTTTCACAGATCTAGCCACTGAATCTAGGGAAATTCATTTATCAATTTATGCTATATCTTTTATTATTTTTATTCAAGTTTAAACACTTACAAGGGAGTAGGCGCACATAAATATATACATTTAGATGTGAGGTTTTGGAAGAAAACATTACACACCTTTCTACATATTAATTTTTATACTTATATACTTTGTAGAGTTTAAAAATCTAGCCCTTTCAAGAAAATTCTGATGTACAAATATTTTTAGATAAGATTTTTGCATTGAGCAGGCCAAATCACAAATTTTTTAATGAATTAGTTAAAGCATCTCAAAATAAGTTAGATAAATTTTCATTATTAATGTGACCTATCTGCCTCTTGGGCTAAGAAAATACAAAATATTGTGAATAAAAAAAGGAACCTCAGAAAATAAAGAACAAATATTTGGGAAAATATTGCAAGAAAAATAAACCAGCCACCTCTCTCCACAGACCTTGCTGGCTGTTATTAATATTATCATATATTTTGCTGAAATGAAATTTTATGGAACAAAGACCAAAAAAGAAAATTAGAAAGAATTGCAGAATAGAAATAAACATAGTAATAATAAAATTGAACAAGCTTGAGATCAAAAAGAAAGGAGTACTGGTGTTAAAAAAATGCAAGCTGAAAGTTAAAAAAAATCCGTAAGGTGATGAAATATAAAGAATCATTGCCAAGCTCTTTGTTACATACATGTGCACACATATATATGGTAACTTTAAGATTTCTTATGAGATATTGGAGTGTAGCTGTTAAGAGACAAACTCAATATTTAGCAACTATATTTTCAAATCAAGAAGCAGAATAGATGATGTTCCATTGATTCAGCACAAGCAACCTAAAAGAAAAAAGAAGCAAAACATAGGGTAGAACAACAACAACAGCAGTAATGACAGCAAATAATAATGATTATTAATAATAATAATAAAATAAATCAAAACAGTGAAATAAATTATCAAATAATATGAGATTGATGTGCTACCTACTGCACTAACAGGACTCCTTCAAATACTAATACTATGTTGACTATACTGAAATCTACTCTTATAAGCACTTCCTAAGGAATTAACCTAAGACAATATGACAAGCTTATTGGAAAGTGAAAAAAAATTAACAAGCATGAAAAACATGATGACAAAAGTAATAGACCATAATAAAAATGAACAATGAAATTGTGTGAGACTAATAGCCCTCAGATTTTAAGAGAGAGAAATCATTGACATAATATCCACCATCATAAGAAAGTTTAATACATTTCTCTTCCAGTAAATATTTTTAAAAAGATGTTAAAAGATTACAGATATGTAGACTACAATGAAGGACCTTAAACATATATTAAAATCTATATGTAACAAATCAAGTTACTTCCAATGGTTATGGAGTGTTTACAATGTTTGGGAAGGCTTGTCTGTCTCCTATGGAGATATCTGTCCTCCTGCAAATGGTCAGACTCCATTTGCAGTCTCCTCTACAGTTAGTTAATTTACCAGACTGAATCTTGACCAATGGAATGTGGGAGCAAGTGATAAAATTGTTTTCAAGCTCGGAACAGATAAATTTAAGGGAAAATTTTCCAGACATTTTCCTATCTTGCAGAAGATGGGCAGCATACAGGAATATCTTAGAATACTGAAGATACTTCTTATTTAGAACATTTGTTTTGGATTTCCTATTATTCAGAAAATAAACACCTCATTAAGTTTCTGAGGTTTCAGAGTTAGTATTAACCAACCTAATATATATGTCAAAAAGACAATTTCAAATTCTGAAGAATTATTAAATGAAGAATAGATATTAGACTATGGAAAATGAAATTAAAACCTAAGAAAGAATACAAAATTTTATATGTTGGGAAATTAAAATTATTATTTCTAAATAATCTATGAATAAAGGTCAAAACTAAAAAACTAATTATTAAATAACTAAAAATAAGCAATAATAAAATTATTACCTAGTAAATCTCATGAAACATGGCTAAAATGTGCATTTAGAAATATAATTTTCTAATTGTTATATATCAAAAATGTAAAAAAATATGAAATATTAAGGAATTCAAACCTAGCACATAGGAAAAGAATAAACTCAAAGAGC
>PVJX010051378.1:0-10337 GCA_004027295.1 Dolichotis patagonum | reverse complement strand
GAGAGTTTCGGGTCCCAAAGAGACAGGCCGAGATGCTGCTTTCTGGGAGACTTCCTGGGCGTGAAGGGCGGGGCTATGGGGCCAAACAGACCCAGCCCAGATGCCGATCTCCAGGCAGTTCCCTGCAGATGAAGGGCGTGCTTACCAGTCCCAAAGAGTCGCACCAAGATGTAGGTCTGCGCAGACTTTTCATCCAAACAGCCCAGGCCACTCTGCGGGTCCGAGAGTTTCGGGTCCCAAAGAGACAGCCTGAGATGCTGCTTTCTGGGAGACTTCCCGGGGGTGAAGGGCGGGGCTACAGGCCCAAACAGACCTGGCCCAGATGCCGATCTCCAGGCAGTTCCTAGTCCCAAAGAGTCGCACCGAGATGCAGGTGTGTGCAGACTTTCGATCCAAACAGCTCAGGCCACTCTACGGTCCGGAAGTTTCAGGTCCCAGAGAGACAGCCTGAGATGCTGCTTTCTGGGATACTTCCTGTGCATGAAGGGCGGGGCTTTGGGCCCAAACAGACCTGGCCCAGATGTCGATCTCCAGGCAGTTCCCTGGGGATGCAGGGCGTGCTTACCAGTCCCTGTTATTTAATTTTCATGTATTTATGCAGATTTTGTAATTTGTTTTGCCATTAATTTCCAATTTCAGTGCACTATGGTCAGATATTATGCATGGGATAATTTCAATACCTTTGCATTTACTTAAGAATGTTTTAATGGGATAATATATGGTCTATTTTGGAGAATGTCCCATGTGCAGCTGAGAAGAATGTGTATTCTAATGTGGTTGTGTGGAACACTTTGTAAACATCTACTAAGTCCAATTGCTCACAGTTATGATTCAGTTCTATTATTTCTTTGCTGACTTTCTGTCCAGTTGATCTCTCTCTTTGTGACAACAGAGTATTAAGGTCCCCTGTTATAATTGTGTTCTTGTGTATTTGGTTTTTCATGTCCATTAATATTTGTCTTATATAGTTGGGTGCTCCTGTATTTGGTGCATATGTATTTGTAATTATTATTTCTTCCTCCTGAATTTTTCCACTAATGAGTATCTAGTAGTCCTCTTTATCTCTTTTAATCATTTTAGGTTTGGAGTTCACTTGGTCTGCAAACAGAATAGATACCCCTGCTTTTTCTGGATTCCTATTGCATGGAATACTCTTTTCCATCCTTTGACTTTTAATCTATGAGTTTCCTTTTGGGTCAGATGTGTTTCTTGTATACAACATATTATGGGATCATGTTTCTTGATGCATTCTGTCACCCTATTTCTTTTGATAGTTTAATTGAGGCCATTTATATTTATGGATATCACTGATATGTACTGGCTCAACTTTGCCATGTTATTTCCCAATAGCTTGCTTTCTGCTTTTCCCCCTTATTTAATTGCTTGTCCTACCTGGTGGTTTCTTTCTGTTGTTCTGGGGATTGTGGTCATTTTTATCTCTGTCTCATAAGTCTTTCAATACTCATTCTAGGGTTGGTTTGGTGGACATAAATTTCTTTAGTTGTTCTTTGTCGTGACGTATCTTGTTTCTCTATTAAATTTGAATGAAAGTTTTGCTGGGTACCTCAATCAGGGTTGAAAGTTGTTTTCTTTCAGGGCTTGAAATGCCTCACGCCAAGCTCATCTTGACTTGAGGATTTGTGCTGAAAAGTCTTCTGTGATTCTAATGGGCTTTTCTTGATAGGTGAGTTGTGTCTTTTCTCTAACAGCTTTTAGTATTCTGTTTTTATGCTGCATGTCTGGGATCTTAATTATTATATGTCTGGGTATAGATTTATGTTGGTTGTGGCTGTTAGACATTCTATATGCCTCACTTATCTGTATATCAGTTTTTTCCCCATGTTTAGGAAATTTTCTGCTATTACTTCTGTGAATAGTTTAGTTATGTCATTTGCACTGACTCCTGCATCTTCACTGATACCTTTTAGCCTTATATTGTTTCTCTTGGCATCATCTTGAAGCTCCTAGATTGTCATTTCATGCTGCTTTGTTATTTTTAAAAGTTCTATCCTTTCATGATGGCAAATTGCAATCCTGTCCTCAAGGTCCATAATTCTATCCTCAGCTTCATTTAAATAGTTTTGTCAGCTTTCAGTAGAATTTTTTGTTTCTTGGATGTCTCTTTGAGTTTGTTTCATGAATTCTGCTTGTTTTTTATATTGTTCACTCAAGGTTTCAATCAGTTTTCCATGCTCCTGTACTTTTTTCTATCTATTTCTTCTCCAGCTGTGCTGAACAACTTCTTTACTAAGGTTGTTATTTCTGTTTTTATATGAGAGATTATTTCTAATTTGATTACCTCTATAGCCTCATGGAGTTTTTTAAATTTTATTTTAAAAAAGAGAAAAAACAAACAAACAAAACAGAAAAAAGGTTATCAACAACACAGAATTCCAAAGGAAAAAAAGAAAAGAACAAAACAAAACAAAACACTAAGAAATCATACTTGATAAGTTACATACTGTAATCTTGGAAATAGTTGTTCAAGTTACAAAATTAAAGCACACAAAGTAGACATTCAAACAGTGAGACTGTTAACAGTTCTGCTCAACAATCTAACAAAAACAGTAATATGGCCATTCATCTTACACATTTAACCATACATGCAGTTATATCCTTTCTTTTTTTCTCTTTTTTACAATAGCAATTACACATTTTGGGTTTTATTACTCCTATAGTTCTTATTACTTTTTATACTAGAGACACAATGTGATATTTATAAATATGATTCTTACTTATTTCACTAATGAGGATAGTCTCAAGTTGTCTCCATTTCCCTATGAAGGCCTCAAGATCATCCTTTTTCACAGCTGACTAATATTCCATTGTGTAAAAATACCACATCTTTTTCATCCACTCTGCAGTTGATGGGCATCTTGGTTGGTTCTAAGATTTAGCTATTACAAATTGTGCTGCTATAAACATGGGTACACATATATCATGGTGATATGACCTTTTCAGTTTTTCTGGGAAAATACCCAGAGGGGAATAGCTGGGTTGAATGGAGCTTCCACTCCTAGTCTTCTGAGAATTCATGGAGTTGTTTTTTTTTTATTTTACTTTCTCTCTTTTCAGAGTTTTCTAGTGTGCTACCTTTTACAATTTTATTTTAAAGAGGGTAAAATTAAACACAACAAAACAGAATACAATTTATGTAAAAGACATAAATTTCAAAGCAAGAAAATCAGAGATATTCACTATATATCATATTGTCTCGTGTTTTCTTCCAAATAGTTGTCCATATCTTCACATACAGAGAATTCACATGAAACAACATAGTATAAAACTGATCTGAATAGGATGAGAAAGGCTGAGAAAGGCATTTTAGGTCTTCAAGACCATACAATAGGGAAGTCAACAAATGCTGTCATAGTGTCTCTCATTCTCTTCAAAATAGCTACCCATACCTTCATATATGTTGAAATTAAACAAAACAGTACAGGTTAAAATCACTCAGAACAAAGAATAATAGTATTGCTGGCTTTCACTTCATGATGCTACAGAGTCAGCACTGGGTACTGTAGTGTCTCTTTTTCTTCCAAGTAGTTGTTCATTTCATTATGCATTATATAATCAGTTCTCATAAACTGTTTATAGGTTCTATGCATGCATGAGTCTCCACATGTATTTCTATCCTTTCTGCATTAGCAGGAAAAACAAAACATAGCAAGACCAAAAAAAAAAAAAAAACAAATTCTTATAAAAATATGAAATGAAAAAGTCCTATAAAACCACAGTACAAGGTGATCTACAATGGTTACTGTGTTGTCTCTTGTTATCTTCAATAGAACTGTCCATATCATCAGGCATAGTATAATTGAATATAGCACTACATAACAATATTAATAAAAACAAAACATTGTAGACAGTGTAAAACTTCAAAAGCAGGTAATAATCAAACCAGTGTGAGTATCCTAGTGAATCTTGTCATCTTCAGAGTAGTTGCCTATACTCTTAGACTTGATACTATCAATCATAACAGATTTGAATAAAATCTGTCAATATAAAACAGCAATATAACAAACCAGATTCAATTAAGATCAGTCATGATAAAACAGTGTAAGTTATACAGGGCTTGAGATTAAGTTAATAGGAAATTAAGGATGATTACCATACTATATCCTGCTATTTTTGGGATAGATGTCTGTGCCCTCAAATCTAGTGCAAGTAGACAAACTGGAACAGAATATAATCCATCTAAACAGACCATTAAAATGTGTGTTTTAAATCCTGATACACTATTAACAATATCCTCTGCCTTCTTTTTTTACACTATTACTCCCCTTTCACTCCCACAGGATGCTGTCATTTTGGGTCCTACCAATGCCCTCAGTTTTTAGACTGGGGGGGGCAATCTGCTATTTACCAGAGTGGTTCCAAACCTTCTCACTCCTGGACTTGATCTCAAGTTGTATTCCTTTATCTACAAAAGCCTCAAGGTTTTCCTTTGTTATAGCTGAGTAGTTCTCTACTACACATAAGTATCCTGTCTTTCCAATCTATGTGCAGATACTGGTTGAGTTGCCCTTATTTATCTCTGGTTTCCTGATACATAGATCATTGTTTTCTCACATTTGATTATTGATCCATAAACCCTTTTTCAGGTTAATTACATTTCTTGTACAGAGCATCTCGGTGGACCCTACCTCCTGATCTACTCTGTGTTTCTTTCTTTCTTTCTTTCTTTCTTTCTTTCTTTCTTTTTCTTTCTTTCTTTCTTTCTTTCTTTCTTTCTTTTTAGCATATCAAGCCCATCTATGTTAAACATTATAGCCAACCTTTTCTGCCTCATTTCTGCTATGCTATTTTTCTGCCATTGATTGTCTACTTTTCTCCTTCATTCCACTGTCTGCCCCATTCATTGAGGCCACTCTGCCACTGTTTCTGAAATCCTGGCATTTTTTTCTCTCTCTCTAGAATGTCCTTCAGTATTTTTTGTAGGGTTGGATTGGTGGCCACAAATTCTCCAAGTTCCTCTTTGTCATGGAAGCATCTCCATTAATTTCTATAGAGAGTTTTGCAGGATACATCAATCTGGGCTGGAGGTTGTTCTCCTCCAGGGCTTGAATTACTTTACTCCAAACTCGACTTGATGGTCTGTGTCAAGAAGTCTGCCATGATTTTGATGGGTTTTCCTTTATAAGTGATCTGTTTCTTTTCTCTGATGGCTTTTAATATTCTATTCTTATATTGAATTTCTGGGATCTTGATTATTATGTGTCTGGGTGTACCTCTGTTTTGGTTGTAGGTGACTGGAGTTCTGTATGCTTCATACATCTGCATATCATTTCCTTTTTCTATGTTTGGGAAGTTTTCCTTAATAATTTCTGTGAATAGTCTTTGAAATTCCTTTGTTTTGACTCCCGCTTCTTCATTCACATGCTTTATTCTTAAGTTATAGATCCTCTTGTTGTCCTCTAGCCTTCCTATTGTTACTGCCTGCTCCCTTGTTATTTTTAAGAGATCTTCCCTTCCATGATCACACATTGCAAGCCTGTCTTCAAGTTTTGATAGTCTATCTTTAGTTTCTTTCAAGCAGTTTTGCCAACTTTCAATGGAGTTTTTAGTTTCCTGGTAATCTTTTTGAATCTGCTTCACATATTCTAGGTTTTGTTTATATTCTTCATTGAATGTTTCTCTCCTTTTTTGTGTTCCTCCATTCTTCTGTCTGTGTCTTCTTGAGAGGTGCTTAGCCTTTCTTTTATTAATCTACTTATATCTTGCTTTACCTGAATTAATATTTCAGATTTGAGCTCATCTACAAGGTCCTGAAGATATCTCTTTATGTCCACTGATGCTGTGTCTGATATTGCATGTTTGCTGCCCTCAATCTCTTTTATATTTACCTCTCCTGGATCAATATTCTCAGGTTTAAGGCCTGGGGTATTTTTCTTATTTCTTTCTCTTGTCATGTTTTTGGTTTCTTCCATACAGGTGTATGGTGGAGGTCCCAGCCCCTTTCCTTGTTGGTTATGGTTCTTCTGAAGCACACTGGCTAGGGATTTCTGCCCTCTCTAGTTTGCTGTTGGTTATTGAAGTGCAAGCAGGGGTGGTATATGCTGGCCCATCCCTTCTGGTCCAGTCAACCTTCGGGGGCTTTCACCATGTTATTGTGTGCTGCACATAGGGAATCAGTTTGGGATGACTTATTGGGTCCCACCCAGGGGCATGACCTAGCTCAAGCAGATCCCACCAATCTGCTCTGAGAAGGGAGCAACCAACTGAAGTCTCTTTGATTCCTAGTTCACGCCCATCCTACCCAATTCCAACATGTCATCCATTTGGTTGCCCCCTTCTCATGGGAGGGTCTTATTCCCAGCACTCACCACAGGTTAATGCAGGTCCCTCACTGGCTCCATTCTCCATTGGGATCACCCACCTCTGACTTCTGCATGGCTGCCACACAATTTCAGGTGGTTCTGGCAAGTTGTGGTGGTGTGAGTTTGGGTTGCTCAGGTGAGAGCGCCATGGCCATTAATCTTAGCTTCTCCGAAGGTAACCCTGAGACTGCATGTTTGACCAGCTCTTTCTCCTTTAGTTTCTTCCTGGGTCAAGAGGATCCATGTCCCTCTGTCCAGACCTCTCCAGGATGTTTTATTCCAACACCTGAGTTGTCTCTCTAAGAGAGGCTCTGTATCCTACTGGTTATCAGTCTGCCATCTTTAGCTCCTCCACAGTGTGCTACTTTTGAAGCTCCCTATTTCAATGTCTATTGTACTTGCTCCTGGTGGTCTAGATGTTTGAGATTGCATTTTGTTTTTTGGTTTTGCCATTTTCCCATTTGAGGTTAATATTTGGCCCTTCAATCCCACTAGTGTCAAGTGTTGGTAGTGTGTATCTTGGGGTCCTACTGTAAGACTGATGTTTGTCCAATTGCTGTTTCCCACAATGAAGAGGTGGGCCAGTCACCTGACTTCCTGCTGCAGGGCTTGTTGGGTGAGTCCTATATTCTTTCTAGGCTGACAAGCCTAGGAGTACTGATGGAAATCAACTCCTAGTTCTGCTGTTATTATGTCTTCAGGTTAATGAGAGTCACCAGATCTCCCTGTTTATAGTGTTTGTCTCAGCTGGGACCGTACTGTGTCTCTGGGTGTCCCACAGGCCCCCTTAATTTTCTCCAGGTTAGGGGACCCTCCTCAGGCTACCTGATATTCTTGTGTGGAGGAAGGACTCACTCACCCACTTGCCAAGCTCATCTATGGCCTACTTCTGGAGGGGGCTTCTTCTACCCACTGTAGATGGCAAACTCTATCCCTATTTTAGGGACAAACTCACCTCACTTATGGAAACCTGCTGTGTTCTTATTACTGAGTCTCCTCTCAATATTGCATGGTTAATCCACTGCAGTCCAAGGTTCTGGGGGGAGGTGTGGGAGCCAAAGATCAACAGCAATGCTAGGTCCAAAAGGTGGGGAGGTCCCCAATGGCAGCAGTGGGACTTCAGGGGTGCATATCATGGGTTGGAGTTCCTAAGTTCTGAGGTGGGTGGTCAGGACTGTGTGACATGGGAAGGGCCTGGTTCTGGCCCAGCCCTGCGCACACCTCTGGCTGGAGTTCATGAGTCCCACGAGATAGTCTGTGGAGATAGCAGGAGTTTCAGGAGAGGCCTAAATCTAGGCCAGCCCATGCACACCTCTGGCTGGAGTTCCCGGGTCCCACGAGGTGGTCTGTAGAGACCATGGGAGTCTCAGGAGGGGCCTGCGTCTAGACTGGCCCCATGCATGCCTCTAGCTGGAGTTCCAGGCTCCTGCAAGGTGGTCTGTAGAGGGGGGGGCGTGTCATAGAAGGGGCCTGTGTGTAGGCTGTCCCCATGCATGCACCTGGCTGGAGTTCCCTGGTCCTGCTAGGTGGTCTGCGGAGACGGTCCTGAAAAGTTTTTGCACATCAAAAGAAATCACTAACATAGTAAAAAGATAACCCTCAGAATGTGGAAAAAAACTTTAGCAAACTGTCTCTCAGACAAAGGACATCTATCTGAACACATTAGGAATTAAAAATATCAGACCCTCCAAATTGAAAGACACAATCCAAAAATGGGCATCTGAGATGAATAGGCACTTCTCAGACAAAGAAATACTAATGGCAACTAAATATATGGAAAAAATGTTCAATATCACTGATCATTCAAGAGATCAAATTAAAACAACACTAAGATTTCATATCATTCCAGAGATAAAGACTATCATTAAGAAAGCAATGAATAACAAATGCTTGCAAGGCTGTGGAGAAAAAGGAACACTTCCCCACTATTTATGGGGGTTTAGACTGGTACAACCACTGTGGAAATCAATGTGGAGATTCATCAAAAGCTAGGATTAGATGGCTGCAACTAGAAACCATACTCATAAGTGAGTATGTGTAAATACCATATTGCATGTGTAAACCCTAGATTGTCTCACTAGTGTAAGAAACTGAAAGAGTAAATAAGATCCAAAAGATACAGTAGATGTAGTAAAAAGGAAAGAAACTATGGAAATTAGTTTTCCAATATAATTGGAAAACTATAATTATATTGGAAAAACTATAATTATATTGGAAAACTATAATTATATTGGAAAACTATAATTTCCAATATATAATTTCCAATATAATTTCAAAGGGAAATTATATTGCTTGATCAATCTTACATACCTGTATTTGGTAACCTGAGCAACTATTTTGAAGACAATAATATGCAATATAACAACCATTGTTAAATTCCTATCACCTTGTTTTGTGTCATTTTGTTTTAATTTTAAAAGGGGGTAAAATTAAACACCACAAAACAGAACAGAATGGGACATAAGAAAGCATAAATTTCAAAGCTAGACAACCAGAGACTTTCACTATCTGTCATATTGTCTCTTGTTTTTTTCCAAATGCTTGTCCATATCTTAGTATATGGGGAGCTCATACTAAAGAACATAGCCAAATCTTTTCACAAGATGTGTAGTTAACTGGTTCCCACTTGCTAAGAGGAGGGGGCACAGGGGACAGGGGACAGAACGACATGAGATGTTTGATTCTCAGCCCACACACTGGCAGGCTCACAGCTGCCCCCCAAGAGAGGGGAACAGTTCTTTGTTCTCCCAGCACCCCGAGTCAACCGCACAGTGCAGGTTCCGACACGCCAGGGACTCTCTCCTTCGGGCCGGTGAAAGTCTACCACACCCACAGCTGACCCCCAGAGAGGGAAGGAGCCCCCTGCCCTCCCAGCACCCCAAGCCAACCGCATGGTGCAGGTCCCGATGCACCAGAGTCTCTCTCTTTTGGGTCACCAAAAGTCTGCCACACCCACAGCTGACACCCAGAGAGGGGAGGAGCCCCCTGCCCTCCCAGCACCCTGAGTCAACTACATGGCACAGGTCCAGATGTTCCAGGGTCTTTCTCCTTCAGGCCGCCAAATGTTCACCACACCCACAGCTGCCCACCAGAGAGGGGAGGAGCCCCCTCCTCCCCTATCACCCCATGTCAACCACACAGTGTCACCTTGTTTTGAAAATCTATATCATGAAGAGCCTGCAGGGGAGTTGGGATTGCCCAAGGTGAGTCCCAGTGCCTCGGGGAGAGTTGGAGATCTACACCCCCAGAGTTTGAGTTTCTGGGGAGCTAATGGGGATGCTGGACTGGGCCCAGCAGATTCCAGGGCCTCAGCCCACCACACCCAGTGGCATTCTTTTAGTTCAGGAGGTGGAGACCACACAGGAGGACTCTAGGCCCTTTTGGGCTACCCTGGGTAGAGATTAAGACCAGCACTGCCAGCAGTTGAGTTCATATCCACCCCCCCAAGGCCAGGGGATTGTGCCCCAGGAGTTCTGCCAGCCCCCAGTTCTCCACACCCAGCTTCCACCTCTCAATTTAGGGAGCCAAAAGCCTGCAGGGGAGCTGAGACTGCTCCAGGAGTTTAGGGTGCAGGAGGTGATTCACCACACAGCCTGAGGAAGCTGTGGAACACTGCTCAAACCAAGGAAATAAAGAAAAATGACAAAAGGAAAGACCAAAAGGCAGGCTCAAATCTCCAGCCCAACCCAAGAAAGCCTAGGAGCCATGTACATAGAAGAAAATAGAAGCCATATACCTGAAATGACTGAAGTGATATCAACTGAAATAAAGATGCAACTAGGGGAAGCTATGGAGAAATTCAAATCAGAAATAATTGCCCAGGTAAAACAAGAAATGATAAAAGTAGTGCAAGAAATAGTGAACACATCTAGTGAAGACACACCTAAAAAACTAGAGGAACAAAGCAAACAGATAGAATCCCTGAATGAATGCTATAAGAAACAAACAGAATACATAAAGCAGATTCAAAGAGATATACAGGAAATCAAAAATTCTAATGAAAGCTGTCAAAACTGC
>PVJX010051377.1:0-10323 GCA_004027295.1 Dolichotis patagonum | reverse complement strand
AAATAGAGTAATTTTAGAGGAGAGAGAATGAAACATGTAAAATAGGACTATTTTAGACTCTGCCTTGAGGGAGCCCAAACTTCAATAAACAACTGAGTGCAGGTAGTTTATTTAGGAGATAATTTCATGAAGCAAAAGTAGAGAAGTGGAAAGCGAGATAGGGAAGTTGGAAAATCTAATATATATAAAGGCATGTAATTGCAATCATTGCCATGAGGAACAGGCCAGAGGTTTTATCCATCACTCCCTAGCCTTTGAGAATCTCCCCTGGGGACATTACTTTCTAATACTTTTGGACTATGCTGTGTGCATACAGAGAAAACTACTGATATACTGGAGAAGGTACTGGGGTAGAAAATTACAAGACATGTGGAGGTGGACTGAAGGCCACTGGGTCTCTACACAGCACTGCTGATCATGATCATAGCAGTTATTTTATTTTGTTTTTAGTACTAGTGCTTGAACCAGGGGTATTATGCATGCTAGGCAAGTGCTCTAGTGCAGAGATACATTTCCAGTCTCTTTTTAAAATTTTTATTTCAATACAAGGTCTCACTAAATTTCCCAGACTAACCTTAAAGTTATGATTCTCCTGCCTCATCCTCCTGAGTAGCTAGGATGTGCCATCATGCCTGTCTCCCATTATAGCTTTGGCTGAAATGAGAACTGGGTCTAGTGGGGTAGGACTAGGGTACCAGAGGCATCTGCTACAATCCAGACAGTGGATACTGAGACACTTCTTGAGCCAAATAGAAATGCCTCAATGGCAGATCACCACAGAGATGCAAATTCCTGAGGCAAATAGGGCTGCAAATTTATCTGGATTATAAGGATTATAAATGGTGGACATTAGGAAAACACAGTTCAGCAAAGGCATAAGCACACGAATTCAAGTGACTTTTGCCTAAGAGAGTTGGCTCACCAGGAGGCCAGGTATCAGTTAGATCTGTAGTGGGTCTGTTTGCCAAGTTTGGTAACTGGGGGTGAAAGTAGAGCTAGGGTAAACGCTGAGAAGTTACATAAACTTGACATGATCCATAAGGAGTTCTGTTCATTTGGGTTTGCTGGAATAAGAATATTAAAGTGACACTGTGATCAGTTCTAGAAGAATCAGTGGAATAGAAGGAAAAGAGTATGGTGGTGGTAGTAGGGTTGAAATACAAGAGAGCTGTCTCTAGGAGGCAAAGCCACATGGATAATGGCCACATTTCTGGGTACCAACCTTGAGAAGCATGGCCCTACATCAAGGTGATTCCAGTTAGAATTATTAAAACCTAAAAGGCTTGAACTCTTACAACCCTCCTGATTCAACCTCACAAGTAGCTAGAATTACAGGTATACATCACTGCACTTGGCTTAACTTCCTTCTCTTCTGTTTCTTTTTTTTTTTCTTTTTTGGTACCGGGGATCAAACTCACGACCTCATGCTTGGCAGGCAGGCACTTAAGCCACTGAGCTAAATCTCCAGCCCTCTTCTGTTTCTTTACTGGTTCTTGACTGCCTCTTTCTTCCCTTACCTGCTGCCACTGTCCACTTTAGGGCTGTATTGACTACTGTCACCATCTTTCTTCTTCT
This sequence comes from Dolichotis patagonum, assembly GCA_004027295.1. NCBI lineage: Eukaryota > Metazoa > Chordata > Mammalia > Rodentia > Caviidae > Dolichotis > Dolichotis patagonum. The sequence continues at coordinate 8,748 of PVJX010051377.1, read as the reverse complement.
TTTTTTTTTTTTTTTTGGTACTTGGGATTGAACTCACGACCTCGCACTCGCCAGGCAGGTGCTTATGCTGTTGAGCTAAATCCTTGGCCCATGCCATCATCTTCTAACATGCCTCCATCCCAAGTCTTGACTCTTCTGATACTTTCTCTACAATGCTGCCTGAGTAATGGTTCTAGTAAGTGCAACTATTATGTTATTCTCATGCTTAATGTAACTTTTCATTATTATTTAATAATCAGTTTAGGTATCCCAATTCAGAGAATCTCTCTCTTTTTTTAAAATTTTATTTAAAGAGAAAAAAAAGCAAAACAAAAAAGGGCAGAAACAATACAGAATTTCAAAAAAAACATTAAGAAATCACTACATGATAAAGTACATATTGTCTTCTTAGAAATAGTTGTTCATGTCACAAAATTAAGGCATACAAAGTAAACAAACAGTGAGGCTGCAAACAGTTCTGTTCAACGATACATCAAAAACCTGGTAACACGGTTATCGATCCCACACACTCAAATATACATGCAGTTATATCCTTTAGTGCACTTTCTCTTCCTTCTTTTGCCTCTTAAGTACATTATCTGTTTAGCTATATCATGTTTCAGCTTGCTCATGTTTCAGCCTATTGATCTGTTTTGTTGTTGTTATTTCCTTTTTAATCAGCTTATATAATTCTGTTGTTTTGTTTTTGAGTTTCTCGTCATCCATGTCACATGGATCAGCTTTGATGGAGTTGGCAGTTTTTGGAGGTATTTTGTTACCTTGTTTTCTCATGTTCTATTGTTTTATTTTTATTTAATTTGCATTAACTTGGAGGTAGTAATATACAACAAAACAAGATGGAATAAAGCCAATTGAGACAGTATAGTGAAATTGGCACAGAACATCACAGCATGTCATAAGGAAAACAAAAATAGGCACCATTGTATATCTCATTATCTTCACAATAGTTGTTCTTCTATTAGGTACAGCAAAATCAAAAGAAATACACAACATTATAGAACACATCAAAACAGAATATTGAATAATCAGGACAAAGCAAACCAGTGATAAAAATATCTGCCTTCAGAGATAGTAGAAGGAAACTTCCCCCACTTGCTGTACCACATATTGTCACCTCCCAAGAGATACCCAGATCCCTGGATCCTAAATGTTAGTGGTGGTGGGGGGATATGGTATGTTTGATTCTAAGCCTGCACCCTGGTAGGCAGCAGACTGGATACTGGTTGGCTCAGTGCCCTAAGTTCCAACATGGCGTGGATCTCAGGAAACCGTGTTGCTCCTTGTTTCCCTGCCCTGGGGTGGCTGCGGCTTGCCAGACCACAGTCACTTACCAGGGCGGCAGGCTGGTTACTCCAGAGAATCTCTCTTAATATCTGGGCTGAGTTGTCCTCTCTTCTTGTCTTTCTATGGCATTTGGTTCTTACTTGTGTTTACTTAGCCAAAATATACTGCAATCATATGTTTGGATTGGCAAATCATGTCTTATTTGACTTTTTGTCTCTACTGCTCCTTATATTCTCATAAAGATGGATTCACATTTTAAAATAAGCTAACATGTTTGTCTCTCAGTGATGTTTTGAGATAGCCTTTCACTTTCCTTTTTAGTAGTTTTTCCTCCTCTTTTATGATAAGGTATTCTCTGTGGCAGAGTGACTGATGCCTAGCTGGCAAGATTCACAGGAACCAACTCCTACTCCTGCTTGTTGGATCCAGGTAGGCAAATGTGTAGGAGCCTCCCAACAGCTCCCTGCAACATAACTCCTACGTTTAAAATACTATGTTTAACAGTATTCTTATGAGTTTCTTTTATGATATTTTAAACTTCTGTTTTTTTGAGTATATAAATCACACATCTCTGATTTGGTAATTTAAATGCTCCTAAATCTGATCATTTGCTGACAACATGCTCAAAATCTTTGGATTTTGGAGCATTTATGATTTTGAATTTTTGGATTAGAGAAGCTTAACCCATAAAATCCATACAGAGATTCCAAAATTGGAAAAATTCTGATATCTGAAACACGTCTAGATCCAAGTATTTTGCTTAAAGGAGACTCATCCTAAAACAGGTAAAATAGCTAATATCTGCTACAACATTAAGCTACTACCCCTCATCTTACAGAACACAAGTTTCTATCAGGAGGGGGTTAGAAAACAATACATTTTGTATGAGGAAGTGACATACGGGAAGGATAGAGAAGAGAGGTTCTTAAAGTGTGATCTCTAGACAGGTATCATCCATGTTTAGAAATGCAAATTCTCAGGCCCTAACCTATACCTACTGATTCAGAAACCATGAGGCTAGGTTTTAGTAACTTGTGGTTTGGCAAGTATTCTAGACAATTCTCACATGAGCCTTAGCTTGAGAATGTTTGACAAGGACATGCATATGCATGCATTCACAGCACACAACAGACTGTCAACCCAAATCACATTTGCCATCACAGTTCTGGACAGTGCACTCAATGTCCACTGTTGGTTACTCAATTAGGAACATCTGTCATGGGATGAAAAAGAGGATGGAAGTTGCACCTGTCAGTTACAAGGCCAGACCCAGGTGAGCACTACTGATCTGAGACAGAACTAAGGCCTTCAATAAATAAATACTTGAGGTGTTAACATATCATTTTTCTCTTAACTAGGGCTAATCAAAGTTTCATCTGTGCATGAATCCCCTGGGTTTTATTAATATGTAGGTTCTGGGGTATGGCCTGCTTTCGAACTGGCTCCTGTTTACTTCTGCTGAGGGTCCTCAGACCACAATTTTAGTAACACACCTCTAAACTTCAGTTTTTATTTCATTTCTTAATTACATATTTTTTAGAGATAGAATTTTCCTCTGCTGCTTATAATAGCTTCGAATTCCTGGGCTCAAGAGATCCTCTTGCTGCAGTTACCCTCTGAGTAACTGAAAGTCCAGGCCCACGCCACCAGGCCTAACTGAAATTTACCCACCTTACTTTTGTGATTCTCTCATAATATTCTCAGCAAAATAAACCAAATATTTCACCAGCATACAGAAAGTACTGAAAGAAATGCCACCTGTTAACACTCACAGAAGGCAGCTGACTGCAGGGTCTGAGTGTCCTTTATCTGAAGTATTGAGTGACTGCTCCTGGGACCCCCGCTTCTGTCAGATCTGCACTGCTGCGCTGCCAGAAGCCCTGGGAACTTTCCCACCTTTATTTCTGTGCATTTTATCTGTTGTTTCCAACCTTTGGTTCAGTGACAGGTGGGAGCCAAAATGATAAATGGCACCTGGTGACTGATGTCTTTTCCTTTTTTCCTCTCCCTTTTGAATGAGATCTACTTACTGTCAATTACTGCTTCTAGGAAGGATTAGAGATGTCACTAAGATCAGGTCAACAGTACCCTGGACCTTTTCTACCTGGAATGGATTTTCTTGTATTATAGCAAAATTGATAAATTCCAAACCTCCTTATATTTTCAGATCTTCCTTTTAATCTCTATGTGTTTCTTCTTTCCCTAGGGTTGTTTAAGTCATTCTATTAGGTCTTTTCCTTCAGAAAGGTGCTTTTGAGCATTGTTCCTCACCTGCCAGCATGGATAGCACCATCTAACATTGACAGGCCTTACCTGTTACTTTAAATATTTGCATGTGTTACATGCTATTTACCCTGATAAACTGATTCTAAACTGTTTTTTAAAAATATTCAAATTTTGATTAGATTTTACTTTCCAGAGAGGCTTGGTTTCATGTTTTTCTTGATATATATTATACAAAATAAAAAGGGCTGGGTGTAGCAACCATGCATGGCTTGTGAATATATATATATATATATATATATATATATATATATATATATTTTTTTTTTTTTTTTAATTTTTTAAATTTTTTTTAATTTTTGGTACCAGGGATCAAACTCACGACCTTGCGATTGTCAGGCAGTTGTTATCACGAGTATATTTTTAAAAAGATATAAAGTTTAATATTATATTGGGCCACCAAGTATACGTATTTTAACAAAAGTTAAAAATCTATAATCTAGTTACATGTGCATTACGATTTGGGTACACTTATTACATCAAAAGTTGGTGTTTATAAGTTACAGATATTTAATATTTTCCAGAGTTTTTTAATTAAAAAAATTTTAAAAAGCATTTCAAACATTTGTTCATTTTCCCAATGCAAAAGAAAGTTGTTCATGTCAACTTACCTTTTTCCTGAAGACTAAGGGGCAGGAAAATAAATGCCAGAAAATACAACCTATCACAATTCCCAACGATACCTTCTCAATCGACATGTGCAGTAAAACCTTAGGTCACTGAATTAGTTTATCAAAGTTAAAACTTTATCATTATGATTTGAGGCTTGGTTTCATCTTAATTGAGCAACTAGAATTTAATAATTTTAGAAATCACTATGTGGTTAATATACTTCACCTATTGAGTATCTTTCCTGTGAAATCTGTTCATCTTATTCTCTCCTTTTTTAAACATTGTGAACTTAAGTGAAAAATCTCTTTGGCAAGAAACTATGTAATTTGTGAAAGCTAATTCGATCATCTCGTAGTGATCTCATGGCCACCATTCATAATAAGGAGGAATTTAAACACTTCGAGAGATTCTGCCCATCATTCACTCACTGGCCATGTGTCCCAGATGGACTTTCCTGTGGGGATAGCAGATTCTAGGCTGCTTTCACCTTATGTTCCTATAGTGTTTCTTATTTCACTGGCAATGATTCTAGTATTTAAACACTCAGTAAATATTTTGGATACAGTGTGTTTCCTGTGTGCAGCTGGGCTTGATGGAAGAATTCTGTTTCTCTAAACTAAAGTTGTAGTGGAGTAGTTAAGAAAGAACCTAAGTACTAGGATCAGACTGGCGGGTTTCAGTTTCTGGCACTAGCTACTGGGTATTTTGACCACAGTTTCTGTGATTCAATTTACTATCTGTAAACTTGGTCTAATGTTGTAGAAAGGAAAAACTTTACTGTCTTTGGTTCATTAGCTGCAAATTAAACCAGCAAAAGAGAATTTGACAGGAAAATTATTTATTATACATTCAAACAGAACTTCTACAGAAAAGGAGTAAAAATCTAAAGAAGTGTTTAGGCTTGAGAGCTTGTATACCATTTTACCAAAGGGCAATAAATTGTGGAGAAGTGACTGCACAAAGAAAAATGTGTTTGGGTTTACAGGGGCAGTAAATTGTGGGAGAGTAAACATATGGGAGAAACTAAAGGAAACCAAGGGTATTTAGTAAGGCCTTTATGCAAGCCTGAGGCATCTCCAATGTTGTTTCTGGTAGTTAAGTCATTTTCTTTTTCCTGATTTTAGAGAGCAAAGGAGGGTTACCTTTACAAAGGGAAGTCAATGCCTTGCTTTTAGGCAGAAAGGATGAGGGCCAAGAGTTCCTCTGTGTCTGCTATTTGTTAATTGCCTTTATCTGAAAATAAGCCTTATGGCAAAATAGCATATTTTGAGGCAACACATTTTGATCCTCTTCCATGTAAAATAAGAAATGCATAGAGTTACTATAAGAATTAAATATAGTAAACATTTTGTAATGTTCTTTTTGAGGGAGATAGAGGAGCAGGCTCTGAATTGCATACATGGTCTTTAGGGACCACTGGCAAATTGGACTGCCTTCTCCAACCAGCAACTCACAGAAGTGGAGGTGGGCAAAGCCCAACCTCACTGAAGGCTTTTCATTTAACATAGGGTTTAGAGTGGGTTGGTGGTGAGAGAACATGGCTGGTGGTTAAGGCAGATGAGGAAAAATGGTTCATTAAATAACCTCTTGTGGCCATTCCTCCTACTCTAACCATAGTATTTATTCATAATATGATCATATGCCTATGCTCTAAACATTTGCACACACAATCAGCTTGTGACCTAGTCAAGCTAAGGGTCTGGGTTAGCCATAGGCAGCTGGTTTTCTTTATAGTCCTCTGTTTTGCTTTCCAATCTCTTTCTCCACCATTAAACACATGCTTTGTGTGCCATTTATTTGTATTTCCATAGTAAGTTCAGGAGTCCCAGAGATCCCTTACATTTCAAATGAATTCATCTGGAATCCCTTTTCTAGGGGCCTGAGTTCTAAATACAGCTAATATGGCACATTAAAGCTTGTTGAGCTGTTAAGAAAGGTTATGAGTTAGTTTCATCCAAGCCCTGTTGGAAGTCATATAGTTAACAGTCTACTAAATTGTTTCATGGCACATTTTTTCAATTCTTCTCAATATGCTCATTCCCATTGGCATACTGTATTTCTGAAAATATCCAGGATGAGTCATTTATTTGGGTTAATAATCTAGTGTGTGCTGTGAAAGTTCTTAAATAGAGATATGCTGTAACAATACAGAGATCTTAATAAAAATCTTTGTTTAGGCGAGGTTTACCAAGTTGGATTTCCACAGACATGGCAACTTAGGGTGGGAAGAAAACACATAAAGCATCCCCTGGTGTTTAAGGAACTTTCCTTTTTTTCCTCACCTCTAAAGCTCAGTGCTCTCACAGCAGCCTATTCATGTTAGATCTGGAACATTTGCAAAGTACCTTACCCCAGGGCATAGTCTCATGTGAAATGTTTGGAATGACTGAGAATATAACTTGTCAACTGGACTATTAAAAACAAAATCTGTTTTCAACTCTATATTGAAAAATCTTTAAAAAATCTTTTTGGTGTACTCTGCCTCAGACTTGCTCTTTTTTTTAGAACCTGCTGTCCACCTAGATATGTTTTAAAAATCAGTCGCTATCTTCATTATTCTTAATGCATATTCTGTCAAGTAAATTCTTTGATGGTTTTTAGAAACTCCAAATTTGGTCTAAGTGTCTCATGACTGGGTAAATTGTCCTGTTAAAATTTATCCTCAGATCTTCTCACTAAAGGTTTTGTGTATCAAAATAAGTGAAGACCACATGTATGAGGGCAAAAAAATGCTATTTATTTAATTCAGAGTTTTCTATATCAAAGGAGTCAGCTACCATCACTGTGTCTTAGTAGAGACGCAAAGGCAGGCAAATTAAAGGGAATGTTTTATATTGGCAAAGGTGAATGGCCTCACTTACGCCCTGTTGGCATGAGAAAGCTGAAGACAGGCTAAATAAAATAGGATCTTCCTAGATCTTTTATGAATGAAGTTGCCTTTAATTGGGAGTTTTTCATACATCCTACATATATTTTCAGAGGTAGTTTCTGTGATAAACGCCAAAGCAGAAGCCTTGCTGTGTTGTCAAGATCCCCCTTCAGCATGGGAAAACTTACTTCACCATGTGGCCTTTGGTGGTAGTCTTGTTTTTTCAGAGAATTGCCCTCTGGTGAAGGAACTGCCTTGCCCAAGGATATACAGATTACCACTATCTAGGGTCTGGTCATAGCGAGATGCATAAAGGCCTGGTCTTTGCCCAATGGGACAACGCTGAAGCACCATCCCAACTTGAGTGCTCCTATTAGAGATCTTGGTTAAGATGTCATTACTAGCTCAACTCTCCCTATCCAACTTTCCTTTTTTGTTTCTTCCCCAAGTTTATTGCCTCAGAGCAGAGAACAATAAACTTCTAGTTTGTTAATCTTCAGCGCTGAGTCTCCTTCCCCGGGGGTTTTACCTGTAACAATTCCTCTTTAAATTATCCTAATTTGAGTGTACCATCTGTTTCCTGCTGGGATCCTGACTATCACAGGTTATTACATTTATTATTTATCCCATTAAGTATAGTTTCATGATTCACAACAGGACTTTTTCATTTATTTGTTTTTCACATAGACTAGGGGATTTGAACCTGTTTTAATTGTGAGAATATGGGCATATTTAGCTTGATGTTTATTCTTTATCATTTTTTCTGGTCTCTCACATACATATACATTCCTTTGATTATGTTCAATGTGTTTTTCTGGAATTCAGAATTTAGTGGAAGTGAGGTGGATACTACAGAGAAGAGACAGATGCAACATAGCTTGATTTGGACTCCTACATGTGACGTTACAGGTAGCATGTTGCCTGAGAAGATATGGAATTGACAAAGGAGCTTATTTGTTGCTATGCTAGAAATCTTTTATTATATAGTCTTCTAGATGAATATACACTAAGAATCTGAGGAGTTCTAATTACAGTAATTTTCACAAATATTGGAGTCTCCTGACTCTTGAGTTAAGTTAAGCACTTTCAAGACCACATCATCATAGGAAAAAAAGCAAGATCGAAAACCAAGAGTCAGTAAAAAATGTATCTACATTTAACTTCTTTGGGCTCTGTAAAGATATTTTTCTTCAGAGATCGTCTGTCTGAGAAGCAGAATTTCAGCATAGTACTTGAAAATATGGGCCCAGGAGCTAGACTACTTCGGTTCAAACACTCTTTTTGCCTGTTATTTTCTGCCTGTTATTTAGTCTGTGGCCTTACAAAAATACGTAACCTCTTTAGGTCTTAGTTTTCTCATTTTTCAAATGAGAAAAATTGTAATATCAACCTGATAAATTAGTTTTGTGAATTTAATGTTAATCTATATTAAACTCTTAGAATGGTGCCTGGCACATACTACCTTTTATATTATTATTATTATTATTATTATTATGTCAGTCTCATTGTTTGCCATGTAGGAATTTAAAGTGCTATGCAGTTTGGTGTGCCTATATATTCTTTTTTTAAAAGCAGAATAAAGAAAAGGATTAAAAAAGACATTTTGACCTTAATAACATCAGTCTTTACCTATATTTTTTTCTAGCACATTTCTCTAATTAAAAAAGTCCTATGGCCAGGGATTTAGCTCAGTGGCTTAA
>PVJX010051376.1:0-10323 GCA_004027295.1 Dolichotis patagonum | reverse complement strand
GTTTTTCACCATTTAATATGATGCTGGCTGTTGGTTTGTCATAGATGGCTTTTACGATATTGAGATAAAGACCCACTATTCCAATTCTCTGTAAGGTTCTTATCATGAATGAGTGTTGGACTTTATCAAAAGCTTTTTCTGCATCTATAGAGATGATCATGTGGTTCTTCATTTTGGCTCTATTGATATGGTGGATTACGTTTATTGTTTTGCGTATGTTGAACCATCCCTGCATTCCTGGGATGAATCCTACTTGGTCATGGTGTATAATCTTCTTGATGATTTGCTGCATCCTGTTTGCCAAAATTTTATTGAGAATTTTTGCATCTATGTTCATCAGGGAGATTGGCCTATAGCTCTCTTTTTTAGTTGAGTCTTTCTCTGGTTTTAGTACTAGAGTGATATTTGCTTCCAGGAATGATTTAGGAAGAATTACTTCCCTTTCAATTTCATTGAAGAGTTTCAGGAGTGTTGGAGTTAAGTCTTCTTTGTATTTCTTGTAGAATTCTGCAGTGAATCCATCTGGGCCTGGACTCTTCTTTGTAGGCAAGCACTTAATTACATTTTCAATTTCAGCAATATAAATTGGGTTATTCAGCAGTTTTACATCTTCCTGATCCAGCTTTGGTAGTTCATATGTATCTAGGAATTTGTCTATTTCTTCAGTGTTATCAAACCTATGAGAGTAGAGGTTTTCAAAGTAGGTGTTGATGATCTTCTGTATTTCCACTGAGTCTGTATTAATTTCACCTTTTTTATTTCTTATTGCATGAATTTGAGTTTTTTCTTTCCTTTTTTTAATAAGGTTGGCCAGGAGCTTATCAATTTTATTTATTCTTTCAAAGAATCAACTCTTTGATTCATTGATCCTTTGTACTGTTTTCTTAGTCTCTATTGCATTAATTTCTGCTCTAATCTTTATAATTTCCTCCCTTCTTTTGGCTGTGGGCTTGGCTTGCTCTTCTTTTTCTAGATGTTTGAGTTGTAGCATCAGGTTGTTTATTTGTGTTCATTCTGTCTTCCTGATGTGGGAACTCAATGCAATAAATTTTCCTCTCAGGACTGCTTTCATTGCATCCCACAAAATCCAGTAAGTTGTGTTTGTATTTTCATTTACTTATAGATATTGTTTAATTTCTTCTTTAATTTCTTCTGTGACCCACTGATTGCTCAAGAGTGTATTATTCCGTTTCCATGTGTTTGTAGGTTTTTTGCAATGTCTTTTATCATTAATTTCTAGATTCACAGCACTATGATGCGATAACATGCATGGGATAATTTCAATTCTTTTGCATTTACTTAAATATGTTCTGTGGGCTAGTATATGGTCTATTTTAGAGAATGTCCCATGTACTGCTGAGAAGAAGGTGTATTCTGATGTTGTTGGATAGAACACTCTGTATACATCTACTAAGTCCATTTGTTCACAGGTGTGATTCAATTATTTTCTTAACTATGAAATATTAAAATAAATCATATATTCTGTTGTAAGTTTCACCTAAGATGTTGGAACACTTCAATACAACACAGCCAAACTGCATGTGGTATGTAATTTTTAAAACTTGCTAACTTCCAAGCAAAAGAATACAAAAGCTGACTCACATGTGTCCAAGTCTGATGCTAACAACTTATGGTCTCCTCCCCTTATGTGTTAAGCTTTAGAACTTCACATTGTGACTGCTCCAATAAGCTGAAATTTTTTTTTAATTTTATTTAAAGAGAAAAAAAAGCAATACAGAAAAATGGGTAGAAACAATACAAAACCTCAAAAAAAACCATAAATCACTAGTTGACAAACCACATACTGTCCTCCCAGAAATAGCTGTTCATGTTACAAAATTAAGGCATACAAAGTGAACACACAGTGAGGCTGCAAACAGAAAAAAAAGGGTGGAATATAGCCAATTGAGACAGTATAGTGAAATTGGCACAGAACATCACAGCAGGTCACCAGGACAACAGTAACAGGCAACATTGTATACCTCGTTATCTTCACAATAGTTGTTCTTCTACTAGGTACAGCAAAATCAAAGAAATACACATTATAGAACACATCAACACAGAGTCTTGAATAGAGCAACACCGTTAATCAGGACAAAGCAAAACGGCGATAAAAATATCTGCCTTCAGAGATAGTAGAAGGAAACTCCCCCGAATTGCTGTACCAAATATGGTCAACTGCTAAGAGATACCCAGATCTCTGGATCCCAATTGTTAACCGGGGGTGGGGGGGTGGGGGGGGTAGGTTTGGTTCTAAGCTCGCCCCTGATAGGCAGCAGGCTGCTTACTGGTTGACTCGGCCCCCTAAGTTCCAGCATGGCACGGATCTCAGGAGACGCTCTTGCTTCTGGTTTCCCCTCCCTGAGGTGGCCACGGCTTGCCAGACCACAGTCCCATTCCAGGGCGGCAGGCTGCTTACTGGTTGACTCAGCCCCCTAAGTTCCAGCATGGCGCAGATCTCAGGAGACACTCTTGCTTCTGGTTTCCCCGCCCTGGGGTGTCCACAGCTCCCCAGACCACAGTCACTTTCCAGGGCGGCAGGCTGCTTACTGGTTGGCTCGGCCCCCGAAGTTCCAGCATGGCGCAGATCTCAGGAGATGCTCTTGCTTCTGGTTTCCCCACCCTGAGGTGGCCGCGGGTTGCCAGACCACACTCACTTACCAGGGCAGCAGGCTGCTTACTCGTTGGCTCGGCGCCCTAAGTTCTACCATGGCGTGGATCTCAGTAGATGCTCTTGCTTCTGTTTTCCCCGCCCTGGGGTGGCCGCAGCTCCCCAGACCACAGTCACTTTCCAGGGAGGCAGGCTGCTTACTGGTTGGCTTGGTGCCCTAAGTTCCAGCATGGCGCGGATCTCAGGAGACGCTCTTGCTTCTGGTTTCCCCGCCCGGGGGTGTCCACAGCTCCCCAGACCACAGTCACTTTCCAGGGTGGCAGGCTGTTTACTTGTTGGCTCGGCCCCCTAAGTTCCAGCATGGCACGGATCTCAGGAAATGCTCTTGCTTCTGGTTTCTGAAATTTATTTTCTTCCATTTCATTTACTACTGATCAGTGTGAGACAGATGAGGAACAGGGACTTCAGTGTCCAGACAGGTCAAACAAGTGAACTCTCCAACTTCTCAAACTGTTTAGAAAGAGCCCACACATTCAGAAAACAAAGTCACCCAAGACACATAAGTGAACAACTGTCAGCCCAGCACACTGAGGCTGAGGCAGGATGGACAGGTGGAGCAGAAACTGGGCAACTGAACAGCGCTATTAGATCCAGTCTCAAAACCAGACAAATACAAAGGACTGGTGATGTTGCTCAGTGTGAACGTCCTGGGTTTAACCACCACCACCCCGCATGCAACACACACACACAGATGGTGCTTACACATCCAGAGAGTCCTTATTTACCATAAAAGCATTACAGAATCCTTATTTACTTATTTTACCACAAACATTCTTTCCCAAATGTGTGAGAGGCACACTGCAGTTCTTGGACTGTCATAATAAATAATATGTATCTGTAGACCAATGACAGCAGGGCTTTACTCTCTCACAGCTTTGGAGGAAGTTTCAAACTGACACTCTTTCCACAGTGACCACCTCAGATAAACTCCAGGGCCATGGGTTCAAATTACTTTGAGACATTAAAACACTGGATTCAATCATGACATTCTGATATTTAGAATATCTCTTTAAATTTTTTAATTAATTAATTTAAATTATGAATTAAATTATAATTTAATTAATTTAAGTCACGGATCATGCCCAATGTCTATTAAAACAAAGAGCATATATGAAAAGGTTAATTTTATGATCATTCAGAAAAATGTAACATCAATTATTTCTCATTCATTTTGTATAAAACCAAGAGAAATGTTTGCCTAAGAAATAAAACTGGTATATATATATATATATATATATATATATATATATATATATATATATATATTTGACCAGATATTTAATAATTCCAAAATCTATTCACAAGGAATTTCATATCCACTAGATAAGGCATATTTTTCTATTACCTCTTCCCTTCAACAGCATCCCTGGTCTCCAACTTGAAGACAGATACTTTTCTTTGTATCATATTCTTTGATTTTGATGCTCCTATGTCATTTAATCTCTAGGTCAAGGGACAGATTGTTTCTAATACTTGTTTCTGAGGTGACAAAAGTTAAACCAGTCTCATCAAAAGGCTTCACAGCTCTGCAACATGCTGTTAATGCTAAAAAATGCTAAAACTGAGTTCTCATGAATTGAGAATTGCTTCTTCTCTTTCAGGAGGCTGAGAAGCATGAGACTTCCCCTCCCAGAGACTGATCTGCACACATCCCCGTATCCTGGGGACTGAAGTCCTGTCTGGGATGGGCAGAGCCCTGAGGAATCTGTCCATGCTGCAGACAGATTTTCCGAGGGATCCTGGTACCCACTGCTGCACACAGCATGGACTGTAGCTCTATTGTTTTCCTCCACATACACAGGACATTTTATACCACCGGGCTCACATGAGAAGCTTCACCCATGCTCTTTACTCTTCTGCACCACTGCACCCACCAGGGAATTTGCATTTTGTCCCCAGGGAGGACCTGCCCAAGCAAGTCTCAGATAAAAGCTGGCTCGAACTTGGCCTTGACTGATCAGGACGCTTCAGTTCAGTTTCTCAAAATGGGGCTTCTTCTTCAGCTCCTGGGGCTGCTGCTGCTCTGGATCACTGGTAAGGACACCGGGAGATGAGAAGGGGCATAGGGTGAGTGGGTGAGTCCCAGGGTCCCACTGCCACCTGAAAGGTTCTGTACATATGTCAGATGCACAGCCCTGACTTGAAGCACGGGTGTGTGAGGTTAGATTAGTGAGTCAAGAAAATTCCCAAAGGACTCAGTACCTGGCCTCTGATGAAGATTGCCACAAAGAAACAGAGGGCTACTCAGATGAATTCTAGAGGGGTCCTTGTGATTAAAAATCTTGGACACAATCTCAAATTTGAAAATTTTTCATTGTACATTGAAATAAAAATATTAATTTCACTAGATAATAACAAAACACAGAAATCTATCAAAAAGGCTCATGATGTTTGTTCCTGACATTGCACTTCTCCTTCATCATTTTAGGATCAACAGGAGATATTGTGATGACCCAGACCCCACTCTCCCTGTCCATCACACCTGGAGAGCCGGCCTCCATCTCCTGCAGGTCCAGTCAGAGCCTCCTGCATAGTGATGGAAACACGTATTTGCATTGGGTTATGCACAAGCCAGGCCAGGCTCCACAGGGTGTGATTTATGAGGTTTCCAAAAAGTACTCTTGGACCCCAGAGAGGATCAGTGGCAGTGGGTCAGGGACAGATTTCACACTCAAAATAAGCGGGGTGAAGGCTGAGGATGCTGGAGTTTATTACTGTTGGCAAGGTTTACAAAACCCTCCCACAGTGCTACAGCCCCGAACACAAACCTCCCTGCCTGGGGAGGCCCAGCTGCCTCCTGCACTGCTGTCTGGGGAGCAGCACAGCACAGGCTGCTCTGTGAGAGGAAGAGGCTGAAGAATCAGAACAGCAAGTTGCAGCTGAGGCCTCTGCCCAGGACAGAGAGTGCGGAAGACAACAGAGCAGTCAAGACCTGTGTCAAGGAAGAGAGTGAGAAGAAAACTCTCCACTCCGAGGTCTTCCTTCTGGAGCCCCTTGACCCACCAGATGCTGTAGTGACAAGGACGCAGATGGTGACTGTAGTTTAAAGGCAAAACAAATGAACTTTCTTGTCTTTCTGGATGGGTTGTGTCATAAAAAGGTAAAAATCACAATAACTGCTCCACTGGTTTGAATCTGAGCAACCTGAGAATATAAAACCATATGTTGTGAGACCAGGAGAGTTGAAAGGACACAGTAATGAGTGACATGGTGGACTGAGGACTTGGAAGGGAGCAGATTAGAATTTTGAGGAGTCACCAGCCCTCCAGCTGGCACTGTCCTAACCCAAAGGCACAGGAGGGTTTCTGGAGATCAGGGACCTGCACTGAGCTATGAGGAGCAACTCCGAAGGACAAGGTGAGTGTAAACAGATGAAAGCAGACTGGGACCCAGAAGGTAACACAGTGTGCAAAGCAAAGAGATGAAGAGAAATCCATATCAGAGGCCAAGAAGGACTGGCTACTAAGATTTTTTTTAAAAAAATTTTAAAAGGAACTGAGAGATATTCATGCCCCAGAGCCAAAAGAACATTAATAGCATGATTTTTCAGTTTTCAAATGTAATCTTAACCTATATTACACTCAAAGAAATTTCCCCTTGGGGATCATTGCTATAAATGGGTCAGTTTCACTTGTGGGATCACTGCCTCCTGAGCAGGGGGAAGATACTGAAGGTTTCGCCTACAGAAGTGTGTATGTGCTGCCCTTTTCTGGTCCAGTTCGTGTTCTGGTTCTAGTTTCCAGAGATCTTGTTCTGCCTCTTTGAAACTATTGCAATATTTTGCTTACAACACTGTGATCTAGTTCAAATTAGCCACATTACCACAGATATCTCAGGAAGCTCTAGATGTTTAATCTGTCCATTGTTTTCATTTTACTTATTGAAAAAAGGCTCATACAGAACACTTTGGTGAAATATCATTTCGGTCATACTACTAACCTGATCCAGTGCTCTTGCAGTCATTAGAATTAGCTCTTGCACACATCTATGCCCCAGCCAAGCACAGCACACAAGCCATTCTCCATGCTACAGAAATCAAGTGTCTTGGCCTCTAATGTTCTTACAACACACACTTATGCTGCTCTCAACCCAGCCACTGATCGCAACTGGTGGCAGAAACACAACCAAAATCACCAACCAAATAACCTTAGCAGCATCATATTGCCACAATTGCTACTCGTAGTTGTTCACAAGATCTTGTTTTCACCACGATTCTGATTTTTTTCCTATGAGATGGTCTTTGCACAATTTTGGATTGTTTTAAAGTTTATCATTCCACTTAGAGTGACAGTGCAGGTGATGGAGTGTTTCCATTATGCTATTGTCACTGATTTTAATTTTATGTGTTATAAACCCCATTGCATACATTGCTATTTTTTTGCACTTTCTTCAGTTTTGCACCCAAGGCAAATGTCTCACTGGCTTCACCCTAGTCATTCCCAGGTATCGGGGGCTCCAAGGACATGGATAATTTAATGAATGTGAGACTGGAATCTTCACTGTAAAGAGCAACTTATCTAATCCTATGTGCTAATAGCATTCACTGGAAAATGATAAACACAGGACAGAAAGACACATGAAGGAAGAATGGGCTGGGGAGAGAACATGTGAAAGAAGCAATAAGTGAGGGAGAAAGAAGTGGGTAGGAAAGGGCAGTGGAGGAAAATGGAGAAGAAACAAAAGATTAAAAATACTGAGAAACAACATTCAATCTAAAAGTTGGCTCAGGAAAATGAGATGTTAGAAGAAAATGTGCGGTGTGTGTGAGACATAAAGGAGCCTCAGCAGTATTTCCACATTATAGGAAATGCAGGTGCACATTCTCCAGGCACAGGGAAATGAGAGAAAAAATATTAAGTCATATCTACCATGGTAGCTGCAAGGATAAATGTATAAAAATTCCTTATTATCCAGACTCTTTAATTGTTCACTGACTATCTGCTTAAAAAAAATAGCAATGTATGCAATGGGGTTTATAACACATAAAATTAAAATCAGTGACAATAGCATAATGGAAACATTCCATCACCTGCACTGTCTCTCTAAGTGGAATGTTACAGGGGACAACTAGGTAAGGAGCCTCCAGTCACAGCCACCTACCAAGAAGGCCACACATGGGGACCACAGATGGTGGCCTAAGGAGCAACTATTGTGTGTTTTCAAAGCAATAGAATCTTACAGCAGTATCAGCAGAGAACTGGCTTTACTTGCCTTTCCCTTATATTCTTTCTGGTGGTGACTGTGGTTGATGCTGTTGCTGCTGCTGCTCCTCAGCCACCTCTCTGGTTCCTGTTAAACTGAATCTGAACAAGAAAAATAAGAACTTACTAAGAACTTGGTACATTCCTAGATTCTATGCTCAGCAACTCTCATATGCTATTTTATTTACTTCTCACACCAAATTTGCAGACATGCTGTAATTTCTAGTCGAGAAATCTTTGGTATAGGAAAAAATAACTAATTCACCTAATATCACATATAATTCACCATATGCAGATTCAAGATTCTGAGACACGTGACTAATACAAACATGGCGGCACCCAGGGGCTTCCAACTGCTCTTCCTCAGAGTCATCGTGCATGCCAAGTAATAATGAGGAGGGTCCAAGAGGATAGTTAATAGGATGTCACGGCACCTGGGAACTCCAGCCAGAGGCCTGCCCAGGGCCCACCCAGATGTTGGCCTCTCCTGGGAGTCTGCATTCTCCAAAAATGACCTTTGGGAACCAGGGAACTCCAGCCAGACCTCCTCCCTTTTCTCCCAGAACCTTGGACTACAGCAGATTAACTGTGCTAGCTTGAGGGGAGATTCAGTGACTGCCTCACCGAAATGGAAGATCTCAGCAGGCTCCAGTTAGTGTGGTGAATATGTCTCTAAAATAGAGGAGTACAGTGGGTAAATAGGGCCAGTAGTAAAGCTCCCTCCAACTAACTGTAAGACTTTGGTGAGTCTGACAAGAGTGTGGGTGACTCATTCCTACACACAGAAAACATCAGGCAGAGTGAGGAGTGTGCCAATATGGACTCCCACCCAACTTGGAGAAAATCAAAAGGGCTTATGAGACACACAGACACACAACAGGGACACAGTAGGGCCTCAGCCAACACAAATACTATAGACAGGGATATTTGGTGCCCTGGAATGACCTGAAAATAAAGTAATAGCAGGAAATAAAAGTTGACTTACATCAATACTACTAGTCTTGATAGCCCAGGAAGAATATAGAACTCACCCAACAGACCCTGCAGTGGGAAGTCAGGTGACTGGCCCTCCTATTCATTGTGGGACCCAGCAATTGGACAAACATCAACCTGACATCAGGACCCCAAGACACATACCACCAACAGTTCACACTAGCGGGACTGAAGGGCCAAATATTAACTCAAAAGGGGAAAATGGCAAAAGGAAAAAGCAAAAGGCAATCTCAAACATCAAGTCCACCGGGAGCAAATACAAGAGACATTGAAATAGAGGACTTCAAAAGTAACACACCAGAAATCTCTGAAAAGACAGTGAATAAAATAAAAAACAACTCCATGATGCTGTAGAGGAAATCAAATTAGAAGTACTTGCCCATGTAAAGATAGAAGTAACAACCTTAGTAAAGGAGTTGCTGAGTGCACCTAAGGAAGAAATAGAGAAAAAAGTACAGAAGCATGGGAAACTGATTGAAACCTTGAATGAACAATGTAGAAAACATGCAGAATTCATGAAACAAACTCAAAGAGACATCCAAGAAACAAAAAATTCTTTTCAAAGCTGGCAAAAGAGTTTAAATGAAGCTGAGGATAGGATTTTGGACCTTGAGGACAGGATCTCAATTAGTGGTCATGAAAGGATAGAACTTTTTTTAAAAAAATAATTTTATTTAAAGAGAAAAAAACAAAAACAAAACAGAATAAAGGGTAGCAACAATACAGTATTCCAAGGAAAAATGGAAAAGAACAACAACAACAAAAAAAAAAAACTAAGAAATTATTGCTTGACAAATTACATGCTGACTTCTTGGAAATAGTTGTTCAATTTACAAGGTTAAAACACGTAAAGTAGACATTCAAACAGTGAGACTGTTAACAATTCTGCTCCACGATCTGACAAAAACAGCAATATGGTCATCCATCCTCTCCATGCAAATATACATGCAATTATATCAAAAAGGTAGAATCAAACACAACAAAACAGAGCAAAGTGGATCACAAGAAAGCAATGTAACAGACAAAAATTTCAAAACTAGACAATTGGAGATATTCACTCTATCATATTGACTCTTGTTTTCTTCCAAATAGTTGTCCAGATTGTCACATACAGGGAATTCACATGAAACAACCTAGTATGGAATTGATCTGAGCAGGATGAGGAGGGCATTTCAGGTCTTCAAGACCAGACATTAGGGAAGCCAAGAATGGCCGTCATAGTGTCTCTCATTCTCCTCAAAACAGCTGTCCATACCTTCATGTGTGTTGAACTTAAACAAGGCAAAGCAAGCTAAGACCACTTTGAACAAAAAGTGATAGTTTTGCTGGACTTCACATCATGACATTATGGAATCAGCACTGGGTATTGTAGTGTCTCTTTTTCTTCAAAGTAGTTGTTTATTTCAACATGTGTTATATAGTTGGTTCTCGTAAACTGTTTATAAGCTCTACACATGC